>JAKWBI020000187.1:0-80437 GCA_022664585.2 Zalerion maritima | reverse complement strand
CCCCCCCCCCCCCCCCCCCCCCCCCCCCCCCCCCCCCCCCCCCCCCCCCCCCCCCCCCCCCCCCCCCCCCCGCCAGCCAATCTATATGCTGATGAGAGACACCGTAATCCAACCACTAAATCTATATCTATATGGTATTCGCCCATTCACTCTATTAAAAATCCAATGCTCCGCCCGCCCAAACTTCGACAAAACCCCTTTCAAGGACCCTCTCCCGGACATGGGCGGGCAGGGCAAGCAGCTTCCATGGAGCCGGGCCGCGTTGATTCATTCCCAGACATCATCGCCGACTCCTTCTCCCCGCGGACCTTCCCCATGAAACGATGCATAATCTCGTTCTCGTTGTGTAGCGCGTCCTTCGGCAGCGATCCACCGATGGCAGCACATATGGTGATGACAAAAATCTCCATCATCACCGCCATGCCGAGGAAGTAGTGGTCGTCTCCCGTCAGCTGGTTGAACTTGGAGTTCGTTGTGAAGGTAGCCAGGCATGAATAGACGATCCTGACAAGGATGAAAGGCAGCGACAAGACGATCGTGAGGACGAGTCTCTCTCGGCCTCTCCGGTCCTCCGAGTTGATGTGGGTGCGGGTGTAGTATGCCACCAGAACCGTGGAGAAGACCAGGAGACCATAGCCCGCGATGATGAAGCTGAGGCCCCACTTTCCCTCGACGGGCAGGTTGAACTGAAACGTCTTCTTGAACTCGTCGCCCGCCTTCACGCCACCGACTATGGCGAACACGAGGCCGACGAGGATGATGAGCTGCACCGCCCGCAGCACCATGGGATGCAGCGGTATCCTCCTGCTCCCTTCCTTCCTCAGGCTCGCGAGCACGCGCCCGAGCAGCCCCATCAGCACGAGCATGAGCGGGGATATGCCGACGTTCTGCAGGATGATGGCGCCCGTGTTGATGGACACGCTCATGGGGTCGTCCATGGTGGCCAGCTGCAGGGCGGAACTCCCCATCCGGATGGCGCAAAACCCCGCGAGAAAGAACCACGCCGCGTTTCGGCCGAAGCCATGGCGGAAGAAGAGGAGCGTCCCGACGAGCAAGGTTGGGGCGTAGAAGCATATCTGCGCGATCGAGATGCGGTTTCGAAGGGTCAGCGCCATGGCGGCCAACCTTGCCAGGCGTTCTGCCCGTCGTGGCTGTTTTCCGGCGGAGAAGGTGAGATTTCGAGGGCTGAAGATGGTTCGCAAACGGCGGTGTTCAATGGCTAGTAGTAGTAGTAGTAGTAGCGGTAGCAATTGGTACGGAGAGGTAGTGTTCGGACGAAGCTGAGAGCTATGATAGAGGGTATATATATATGATATCCTTGGCTACGAAAACTTTATTGCGAGCAAGTATTGAAACTATATGAATATTTATGAGGCGAAACGAGCGACGAGTAGAGACAAATCATAAAGAACAGCCACCATGACAGGACCGATACCGGTTTTGAAGGATTTTGTTCTTTTTTTTTTTACCAAACCCCCCCCCCCCCGGGCCGGGCTCCATGTTACGTGGTCCGACGGACTTTTGTTGGGAAGCTGAGCGCAAAGCACATGTTCGCCATGCATCCAGTGCCGTGGCTTGATAGGCCAAATTGCAGCGGCATTCACCGACGACGGTATCATGATGCGGGCCACCGTCGGCAGGTCGGAATAGCAGTTCTCCTGCGGGAGCCCAAAAATACCTGGCGGCATCGTCTCCGTGTTGGGCTGAGCAGCGCAGGGTCCGGTTATCTCGCGCGCATCGGTGCTACCAAAACGAATTGCAGCAGCCAGCCCGCCAGGGATTAGAGCCCCAAGAGAGTGGCTCGCAGAGTTTTTGTCGTTTTATTCTCCGGCTTGGCTGTTCGTCGGTGACCGTCGCATTGATAGGTGTCAGGAGATGCCATGTGAGAGGGAGCCTTCGAGCCGCGGCTCACAGAGGGAAAATGCCGACACGTCGCCCACGTGACTGTGCAGATCGCGCTAGTTAGTATAGGATCCACAACTTGCGGGGGCTTGTGTGAGGACTATATGCTGAGGCGTGTCCACATTTTGTGGCCGGGGCTTACAAAGGTGGGCGGCGGGCGGCCCTCGCCCCTTGTCTTGCCATTAAATCGGCTCACCTTCCCTTCCTCAGGAAAGTCTAGTAAAGTGACATCAGTACACTCCATCTGGGATTTCCAGGCCGCAAAGGATCAAACTTCCAATGCCATCACGGCATTTACAGTGTGCTGGGAAAGATGATTCAATAAAATCCTAGTGGGCATAAGGGCTTTGATTTATATTAGTACCCCACTGATAGGAATCTATTCCACTGCGGAGTGAGAGTCGATGGGCCCTTAAAAGGTGAGGATCTCGTCACAAAGTATGGGCTATGGAACATAGAGGAAGGCATAGGCGGTGGGTTCTTACATAATACCTGTGTCTCTAGTGTTGAACAGCAGAGATCTTCTTCAGCCTAGGACTATTTAGATTTCCATCCCTATGACACTGCAGATGTCTTGGTGTAGCCCACTGCCCTACCTATCCTCTACTTTCCCTGAGAGTCTTGCGGGTGTGTATTAAAATTAGCAACGCTTGGGAGACGCCGTCAAATCAAAAAACCATAAAATAGAAGACATCACTTTGTGGATCTAGGATTTCAAATAGTTGAAGTGTCTCAAGATCTGGGAGGTGCGCTGGCCTCTTTGAGGGTCTTCCGTTCCAAGTAAATCCGTCTCCTTTCCTCTTTCCTCTCCTTCTTTTCCTTCTCCGCCAGTTCCGTCTCCTCTGCGATGATCTTGATCAATGCCTGTGATCGCAAGGTAAAGTCTATCCTGGTCCGATAGGTCATCCTGGTAATGTATGCCCGTATTTCCATATTAGTCTTACCAAAGCTCTGGACATGTACCCTCTGTCCCGAGTCCTTGTAGCCCAAGCCCCCTCCCTTCGGCCATTCGCTTTCACCTTTCTCGGGCTTGAGAGGCCCATCACCAACCATCCTGTCCCACTCGTCTTCCAGCTCGGCCGCCCTCTGCATCTCATGCTCGTAATACAATGCCTCGCCCACCATCTTGTGATAGCGGTCCGACCGTCTCCGAATAATTGGGCTCAGGATGCGTGGCTGGGGCTTTTTATATCTTATGAAGGGGGCGAAGAAGTTGCATATGGCTATCTTGGGGACGCGTCTTCTTCCAGAGCCGCCGAGCTTCTCCTTTGGGACCGGGGGAGAGGCCCTTTCATAATGATAGATCGCAGTTATCCTGTCCCGTCCCAAGAGGGTCGCCGCCTCGACCGGATCCATGTCCTTGGCGCTTTCCGGAAGGGGAGGTGGTCCTTGGACCCGGACCAAAATAGGACGCTTGGGCTTAGAGTTCTCCTTGATGCGTCGCCGTTCTTCTGGCGTGAAGTCGTGGGCATTTCTTGATCTGTTTGCCTCCACAAGCCTGGAGCGCAGAAAGTCCACCACTTCAGCATGCCGCGGGTTGGACGCATCGGCGGCTTCTTTCAAGACGGCGAGGCCCTTGTATCCATTGCGGAAGGCTGCAGCAACGAGTCTGCTCGATGTTATCTCACGGTTGCGGGTGAATGCCTTTCGAACCTGGTGGGCAAGCGGTGCTCGAGGACCGGAAGGATGCGGGGGTAAGTTGTTCGGCAAGGGAACTCGGCTAGCTAGGACCAAGAGGTGACGGTAGAGTGTGAGACCTGCAGTCGCCAGATCATTAGCTGCTTCCCAGGTTTTGGCAAATTCAATCATCACCGACAATCACTTACAGGCATGGCGATGTCTCGAGTCTCTGGCAGGGATGTAATTTGCCCAGGTACCAGTCGGTTTTGCCATTATTGGCCTAAAAATCACAGGAAAAGAACGCAAATGGGGATGGGCCTACAACCCCATTACCGATGGCTATAATGTCATAGCTGTTGTCTCGAAAGTTGAGAATACTGTCCAGGAATCTGGTTCATGGTATCCCCTTGCTGCGATTTGAAGTCTAAATTGTTTGAAAAATCTATCCCAGCATGGTGGAGTATCACAGTACGGGCCGCGGCACTGTCACGACATCACGTGGATTCGCGCAGAGTAGTGCGCGGGCTGCCGGGATGACATCACCGCCGCCCCGCACCTTAAAATCAACATCATAGCAAGGACAAAGCCATCTATCTTCCAAAAGTAGTGCGCAACACCAAGTTCATAAAACTAGAACGCCATGAATAGCTGTTTATCGTTCCTTCAAGTATCGATATAGTAGGGTTAGAATAATACGGTTAAAAGCCCCTGAATACTTGTATTCTTTCGTTCTCCGTCGCTCGGCTTCGAGTTCCCGTGACCGAGAAATGTTGCCTCTAAAATTCATGCGGAAGCCACACCCGCTATGAAAGTTAATTGCATATCGGTTCTTATCCTCTCGCTACTTCCGGAATCATGCTAGGCCGAGCCACTAGTCCCTCGCTTTATTCCTAGTCCGATCGCATCGAGGTTATGCCGGAAGGGTGGGTTCCTGGTCGTACATGGTGCCCTCGGCGGGTTGCTGAAGTTTCTTGTTCTGCGACGATGCCATGAACCTGAGGAGAGTGGGGATAATACCATCAGCTGCCATGCTTCATCAAGACTACTTGGATCTAAGGCTACAAGCGAGAAAGACATACCTTCTCAGCTCTATCAGGATAGTCTCCATAGTATGTTCCCTCTTCCACTCGGCAAGGCAGCGCAAGTGCTGTCTATCCACCTTGCCCGTGGTTATGTCGACGCCGGGGAGATTTATTTGACTCCTGAACCAGATCTCGGGTGGCTTGTCGGGATAGTCTTTGCCACAGTGCATCTTGACCGAGTAGATGCGATTTTCGTGAACACTCTAGACAAGAGGCGGCCAAGTATCAGCGCATAATTCCACTAGCAAAGGAAGGAGGGCAGGCGGTGGGAAGGAGGCTTACGTGCGGAGGCCCAAGAATGGTGCCGTTCCAGTTGGACATTAGAAGGTCTTCTGGGTCATCCAGGCCATATGAGCAAGCTTCTAGCGATTTACGTCAGTATGTGCAAGATTTCTACGATGATCCACGCTTTGTTTCCGAAGCATACCAGCTCCTTGGCCCTTTTCTCCCTTCTCGAGCTCCTCGAGAAGCCTGAAGTTGCGGGGCACCTTGGCGGCGGCCATTATTCGTCGGTTGTGGGACTACCAGCGGGTGGAGGCAATCGGTGACTAGTGTTTGGGAAGATAAGTTGCAATCGAGTATTCTTGTCGTTTGGAGAGTTGTTAGAGGTTCGAGGAGGCGAGGGCTTTTGTAATATGTGGTTCCGAATGAGCCAAAAGATGAAGTTATTGTCGATGGGCTGCTCCTTCCCTCGCGATGGTGGGGGTGAGGCTGAAACGGAAGGCGGTGAGTCTGTCCAAGTGCCAATCCCCGCTGCAGGTGGCTCGTGTCTGCCTGGCATTTACATACTATGTAGACGGCTTGGCAGGCAGGGCGACATGCCCCCTTTAGTCATCCGTTCCATCCGGGTGTCTTAGCATTTGACCCACACCTTTGTGGACCTGCCAGCCCAGCTCTCAGCTTCAGTCGGCAGGCGTCGCCCTGAAACCCAAAGCCAGCTTTCTTTTTGGCGATTGGCATCTGCAGCCAGCCAAAGCTTTCCACGCGGCTCGAAAAAACCACCATTCCCATTCATCATTACTGCTGCCGCCCACATCACCAGCCAAAGTATACACATTAAAGTCGTCAACTCTACAATCAAGCCTCTAGGCTGAACGAGGCTTCACTCTTCTTTCATTTCTCATCTCTTAGCTCCCCCCCGTCTTCCACTTAGTTATATCGATCATGACCTGAGCTTCCACTATTTTTTAAGATGACAGCTCAGCTTCTGTCCTCGGAGCTCACAAATCTTATACAGGAGAGCAAACGCAAGCACAATGACCTGCGACAGGTTCGTACTCGTCGTTTCGAGCCTCCAGACAGCTCTCTGGTTGATGCTGATCACGCTAGTTATTTATAGGCTGCTGAAAAGTCCCTTGAGGAGCTGAGGAGTATACGGAACACTAGCGAGGCTCAAATTGGTGCGGGTGAGTATAAGAAGCTTTCCGTAGTCTGGAATGATTCCAAGTAGGTGATCTTGGACTCCCACTAGTAATTACTGACTGGTATTTCCCAGAATTGTCCCAGCGGTCCAACTTTGTAAACCCCTTTGTCATCGCTTGCGGCACCAAGAATGCCAAATTCACCGGCATTGCGATTGTCTGTCTGCAACGACTCATCGTGTCTCACTCCCTTCCGCGGTCAAAGCTTGCCCCCGTCCTTGAGGCATTACGCGAAGCCACCTCGGCCGGCTTGGATGTCCAGCTCAAAATCCTTCAGGGTTTGCCTTCGCTCCTTCAAAACTACGCTGACTACGTCAAGGGCGACTTGCTAGTCACTGCTCTCAACATATGCTTCATACTGCAATCTAGCAAAAATGCCATTGTCACCAACACCTCAGCTGCCACTCTGCAGCAGCTTGTGGTATCTGTATTTGATAAAGTTGTAGCAGAGGATAGTATGACATCCACCCTCTTGCCTAATCACTAGCCCGCATAGGACCATGGCTGATAGAACATCTAGGGTCGTCCGCAAACGGGCCTCTCGTCGGCGAGGCGCTTTCACCAGGAGGGAAAGTCAAACTTCAAGCCGCAGCTTTGGACGCCTACCATGTATTCAACGACTTGTGCCTCATGACTGAGGGACAGCGACCTGAATACCTTCGGTTCACTGGACTCCCCCAAACATTTGGGCTTGAGCTCATCGAGTCCATATTAACAAACCACTCGGGAATTTTCACATCCCACCCCGAACAAGCCCATGTTCTCCGCCTACGGGTCATGCCTCTGCTCACTAGCTCGTTGAAAGGAAAACCCAACTTCGCTACTACAGTGCGTGTTGTCCGCATCCTGTACACCATTCTGCGAAGGCACCTTAATATTCTTCAGGAGGAAAGCGGGGATGCTTTGGATATCATGACCCATCTGCTGGATCAAGATACGGCACACTGGAGACGATCTCTCTGCATGGAAGTATTTCGGGGCATCTTCGCCGAACCCGGGCTTCTTCGCAAGATATACATGCTCTACGACGCCCAAGAAGACGAAAGGGATGTAATGAAGGTTTTGACGGCAACCTTTGTACGTATCAGTACGGAGAAGCCTTCCGCCATCGGCCTTGGACATGCATCCTCACTCCCTGTTTCAAACCAATATGCAAATGTCGGCGCGGCTACAGATCAGGCCATGCTTGAAGCTAGCGGCATGACTGGACTGATTAGTGGGAGTGTGTCCGATGCCCATAGCACGGGTATCAGTACTCAATGGAGCTCCATGAGGGTTCCTTGCATCGATCAACTCGACAAGACGGACGCTCCTTCTATTCCCGAGTCATATCTATACAGCCTCACGCTCGCTTGTATAACTTCACTTTCGGAAGGTCTCGCCAAGTTCATCATCCCATTGACCGTCCCGACGGACAATCGCAGAACCAAAAAGGTGGCCCGGTCCGACTCTGGACAGAGCTCTCCGGCCCCTGCTGTCAGTGAGGAGCTTTCTCCAAATTCTAAAGGAAACCTGGAGAGATCGGCCTCGTTTAAGAAGAACCCAATCCCGGTAAATCCCCTACATCTGGAGGGCCATCCTCTGCACCACGAAGTTGAGGTTTGCGCGCAGTTGGTTGAAGACTGTTGGCCTGCGATTCTTGCTACGTGCTCGACGTTCATGTCGGCGGCCCTTGACTCTGAATATTACCATGGACTTGTACGCGCATTCCAACGATTTGCCCATGTTGCGGGCTTGCTTCAACTTGACACGCCGAGGGACGCCTTTCTCACCACTCTCGGGAAGTCGGCGGTTCCTCCCAATGTGTTTACTGCATGTTTGAACTTGGGGACTGCCAAAACACTAACGCCCATTCAAGCGCCCAGCTCCGCCACAACCATCCTAGGAAATGCCCGTGGTCTACTTAGTGTCGACAGCTTAGTGTCCCAGGATTCAGCACCGAACGAGAAGCCCAGACAACAGTTAGTCGATACGTCACAAGCTGCGTTAAACACGAGAAACTTGCTATGTCTTCGTGCGTTACTAAACTTGGGAATTGCACTCGGGCCCACGCTTGGTGGTTCATGGAGAATCATTCTCGAGACGTTGCAACAAGCAGACCTCGTTCTTTTTACAACAGGAAAGACGGCTGGCAAGACTCCCCTAGCTGGGAAGGGCCAAGATACAATAGCCGAAAAGGAAGCGTCCCAACTACTTTCTAGTTTCAACTCGGAGGTGCGGGCCGTTGAGACAGCTGCATCTCGGCTCCTCGAGAGCACGGTTGACTTCCCCAACGGAGCATTTGTCCAAGTTGTAGATGCTGTTTGCAATCTTTTGGAAACCCCAGAGGCCGAGTCTTCAGCCATTGATAGCAGGCCAAGCTCATCAAGCAGCAGCCAGCCTATTAAAACTCCACGTCACCATCGAATGCTGAGTATATCGACTGCTCCGGCTGTTGGCTCTAATCAAGAAGACCAGTTTGCACTTGCAAAGCTGGGTGATCTAGCTTCCATCAACATTGAAAGACTCCTACGCTATCCTCCCAACGTGTCGGGGTGGAACATTATCACTGATGAACTGATCGCCACAATGTCCGCGTCCGCGGTCAATCCATCTGTGCGGCAACGTGCAGCAGACATACTTGTCCGTTTTGTCCTCGAGTCTACCACTGCTGCACTGAGCATTTCCGATGCCACATCTAGGAGCAAAGTTCAGCTTCGTCTACTGGAAGCACTCCGAGACTCATTATCACCTTTGCAGAGGGATGACAGGATGGCTTCGGTCGCGGGCCATGGCACTGACATTGACATTCACCGCACTGTCCTTGAGGGGTTAAAGAGTATACTTGAGAATTGCGGCGAATCTTTGCTTAGTGGTTGGGATATTGCGTTCCAGATCATTGCCAGTATATTCGTGGAGCGACAATCTCATCCCGCAAGGAGGGGCTCATTGTCCGGCGATACAACTATAATGACCCGGTCCGGAAAGTTGATTCGTTCCTCATTCGGTTCACTTCAACTCATATGCTCTGACTTTCTTGCTAGCCTACCTAACTCATGTTTTCTCATCCTGGTCGACACTCTGTACAAGTTCTGCTCCCAGGTTGAGGATCTGAATATTGCCCTTACGGTAGGCGCTTTTCTTTCTTGGTATGTCCGTCTATTCGTTCTAACATATTATTCTAGACCGTAACGTTCTTCTGGGTCCTTTCGGATTTTCTATCCGGGAGGAAGAAGTCTCTCTCAATCAGCTCAAGCCTGATGCAGGGTCCTGATGGTAGGACCCTTCTAGAAGCTGCCGCCGACCCAGACCATGATGCTTCCGACGCTGCCCTTTGGATGCTCCTACTACTTCGACTGACTGCAGTGGCATCTGACCAGCGATTAGAGCTCCGCAAAAGTACGTTTCTCCAACCCAGGGTTATTCTATAAATATACTTACACCTTGAACTAGGCGCAATACAAACGCTTTTACGCATATTTGACGCTTATGGAGATAGCCTGAACGCTGAAGCATGGTCTATCTGCATTAAATCTGTCATATTCCGGCTTCTTTCCGCGCTCGAGGGTCGATTGGAGGAGGTGTATGACGGTCCACTAGACGTGGCCGACGGAGAAATGGAAGCCTGGAGCGATACTGCGGTGGTTGTACTATCAGGAATTTCCGACCTGCTTGCCGACCATCTCCAGGTTCTTTCATCTCACCAACTGTTCAATGGCCTGTGGCAAGAATTGCTCAATCATTTCGCGTCACTTCTCGACTTCCGTGTCTTGGACATCAACACCGCTATATTTAAGGCACTGGGCAAGATCCTATCCACCACACAGTCACGAGATGGATACAACAAGGATACCATATCTCGTGCATGGGAACTCTGGTCGCGGGGAATTCCCAACGCGCGGGAAGCAGAGACAAATGCCAAATTCTTCGACAACCAAAACTGCCTCACGGCATATGTCTCGGCTCTGCGGGATGTTTATCGACTCATACAGGGTGACCTTAGCGTCGACCGCGTTCGTAGAATGCTGACTCTGCTTCGGGAAGCCCTCCAAATAGCCTCCGTTGGAACGTATGTCGTGGACATCGAATATGTGACACCGCTACAGGGCCAAGTCCTAGAGGCCGTCACGATGGTTCGCACCGATCTCCGTGGTGTGCCCTCGGTGATGATCACGCAAGTTGCTGAGTTTGTCTCATTGGCATTCAACCCGCCGGACAGTCCCACGCAGGCGGGAAAGCCCCGCAGGACGTACGTCGCAATGTCCAAGTCAAGCATGAGCATCCTTCAAGATCTCATCCTCAGGAACACGTTTGACGGCGAGATTTACTCCCAAGGAGCCTTCACCACCGCGTTAGCAGCTCTTGCTAAGCCAATCACGCTCAAGTACCAGTTCTCAGTCATGACCAAGGTGGCCCAGCCGTGGCGCGTAGCAACCACGACGGCGATCACGGTGCTGTCGAAGTCGCTCCCGCACCTGTCCAGGATGCATCTATCACGGGAGGTCACCCAGGACATCTGGGCCCGCGTGGTGACGATCGCGACGGGCATCCTAGCCGCCGACTA
Source organism: Zalerion maritima (assembly GCA_022664585.2). NCBI lineage: Eukaryota > Fungi > Ascomycota > Sordariomycetes > Lulworthiales > Lulworthiaceae > Zalerion > Zalerion maritima. The sequence continues at coordinate 69,869 of JAKWBI020000187.1, read as the reverse complement.
CATTTCCGCACCTCCTTCTTCGCCCATCGCGGAGGACCAGGATTTCGACATTTCGAGCTTCCGCAAGCTGCGTGATCTCATTGTCCCCGCTATCGGCGCGAAGGATGTCGCGGATGCAACTCGAAAGGCCTATGCTGAAGCTCTATTCACGACCAGCATCATCCACCCTCCCGCGCCAACGGACCTGGCGCTGACCGCCGGGACGGGAGAAAGCCTGGCCGCGATGTACGACCCCCGGCTTGGCCGAACGATCGACTTCCCTCCCACGCGAAGAGAGAAGATGGCATACGTGGCACTGGAGGAAATGACGTCGCTCCTCCAATCCCACGATGACCAAGCGGCCGCGAGCACCCCGACCATCACGATACACCCGCCAACGCCGAAGTTTCCACCCCCGAGAGTAGCGTCCTCGGATGGAGGCCCACCGGAATCCATGAGCGAGCTGCACGTACGGCTCGCCAGGACAGCAGCCCCGTTCCTGATCGTTCGCGCGGGCCTCACACTGCGCACCTACGTTGCAGACACGCCCCTGAGGGGCGCCATGCCACAGCCGCTATCTCAGCGGAAGGAAGTAGCCACCCTTCTCGAATCTCTCGTGAAGTTGAAGAGCGCTAGCGAGGCAATTCCTGTGCTACAAAACGTCGACAGCCAAGCACGTAAGCACCTGCTCAGGCTGTACCCTCTACTCGTCAAAGTCGTTGATGTCGCGGGACTTGCCGGGGACGCCCAAGTGTTGAAGATTGGGACGAGGGCCCTCGAGGTTGTGGGAGAGGAGTTTGGGGGCTAAAGTTTCCTTTTCTCTCTCAGTTTTTTTCAAAGTTCTTTGATAGATTTCTCTCTGGGACGGGGGGGGGGGGGCCTTCTTCAGTTTTCGCCTATCGATAGGGGAAATAAAACACAGCAGCGAGGGTGACGATGAACTAGAAAAAAGATAATACGTTTTCGAATCGATATTTTAGCATTCAAGTGACGTAACATGGGGTCTCCAATCCCAAGGGAAAATACCATATATCGACCCTTGGGCTACTTGCATACCTCTCAGTGATTTGGGTTTCGATACTCTGTATAATGATTTTATTCCATGCGCCAGGAGAAAGGAAGTTTATGGCTAGGAGTTCTGAAGTAATGATGAACAACCTAGGATTCAGCTCTCCTTTCCCTTGCATTCATCCTGGCGATCTAATACATGCAAGCAGAGATCATGCTTAGTGGCATGTATAAGCATGTTGTATAAACACTTGTATGTCTAACATAAGAAATGTAGCAAAGGGGAAACAGAAAAGACAATAAGAAGGCAGAAATGTGCAGCGACGTAAGCAGAAAGATGCAGAGGATCATCTGGGAGGTTGCCAAATGCCGAGTACGAAAAGTTTTAGTTGGCCAAAATGGGATCAGACACGAATCGAAGAAGAGAGCCCCAAAATGCGGAATTGCTCCAATTGTTGGCGTGGACAACTACCATGTTTAGGTCTCGTCGGAGCTGATGACACTATGGATGGAGTTCTCAGTTAGTGTGTGGTGGATTTGAATTGAGGATATATGCTGCGATGGATACCTAAAACGGTGAAGAGTGGCATTTTTTCTCCAAAACTTGGGAGCCGCAATATCAGGGTACTTCGCGACAAAAAGCGAACTCCATCGAAGTCCACCAATGATTGTCGAATCAGGGCTTGGCGATTTCGTCCGAACCTTCCGTCCGGAGGTGATGTGCCTGACAGGTGGAAGTTGCCGAATTGTGCATCAGATGTTGAGTGACCCACGTCGGGGTGGTGGCTGCCGTTTTGAGGAAGGAAACGCTTTTGATTGCGGCTGCCCCTTCCGAGCAACACCATTAAACTTTGACTTTGGGGGAAGCTCTTTTCTTCCTGACACCACTGTGCTATGAATCATTTCACCAATCTTAACATTGCCAAAAGTCTCTCACGATGCGGTGATAATCCCATGTATGATTTTTGCTTACGTCTCTCCGATGTCAATGTTTGCAATTGTTCCCAAACACTCCCCTAAAAATCGTAGGTGGGCGTTTGTTTCAAGTTTATTCCCACGTGGGGACCCAACCGCCGGGAAATGCCATCGCAGCACGACCAAACACCTCGCAGTGGGAGCATCCTGATCCAGCACTCGCTACCACCTGGTTCTTTTTGACAGATACATGGAACCTGAAAACGATCGGATGTCGAGCCGAGAAGCAGGGCGCCTACAGGAGAGAAAGTTTCTCATTCCCATTTAGATAAAATCATGCTCAGTGTGAGTGCTAACAATGAGCGGGAAATGATGCCAGGGGCCTTGGGAATCCTGGCCGACACCCCGCCCAAGCTCGCGGAACAAGTACCTCCTGAAGCCCAGGAAACACCACAGCGGCTTGCAACGCCCACCTCGCCGGGATCGCGGAAGGGGGGAGGTCGAAAACTGGCAACCGCCCTAAAAACACCACGCTCCGTCCCGTGGTGATTCGCGGGAATTTAATCAGACCTCATTTCCACCCCAACCCATAGGGTTGTATGCACCACCCCGCTGTTACGGCACTTCTCCGAGGTTCTACTAAACAAATCGGGAAGTGGTTCTAATCACCATGGTTTCGAAACCGCCGACCCCGGTCTGTCCAAGTTAGGACGACAGGTGGGAGAAGAAGATAGATGGGGTGATAGATATAAAAGCAGCTAGGCTTGCTCCCCAACCAGCCAGATGTTGCTAGAAGGGTCAACGTTCTTTCACACGCCTAGAATTGGATACCACCATTCCGGAACAACCTCCTAATTCAGCACGAGTCGATACATACCACAGTCGTTCACTATGAGGACCCATCAGATCCTGCAGCTTGCTGCTGCGTCCGCTCTCTCCGTCAGGGCCGCATACACCTGGCAGAATGTGCGAATAGGAGGAGGTGGTGGTTTCACGCCGGGGATCGTCTTTCATCCCACTAGCAGCGGCGTCGCATACGCGAGGATGGATATCGGTGGTCTCTACAAGCTCAACGCTGGTGACGACTCGTGGACACCCGTCACAGATACTATTGCCGACAGCTCGAACTGGCACAACTGGGGAGTCGACGCGGTTGCTTTGGATCCCCAGGATGATGCCAAGGTGTACATGGCAGTAGGAATGTACACAAACGATTGGTACGGCGACCCTAGGTAACTATCACAACTCTCGGTGGATATATTCTAACAGCCCGGCAGGGACCCGAGCAACGGCTCCATAATGAGGAGCAGCGACCAGGGTGCAACATGGGAGTCCTGCGATCTCGACTTCAAGGTCGGTGGCAACATGCCTGGTCGAGGAATGGGAGAGCGGCTGGCCGTGGACCCCGCCAACAGCGACATCATCTACTTCGGGGCTAGGTCAGGGAACGGTCTGTGGAAGTCGACTGACGGAGGAGCTTCGTTCAGCCAAGTGGAATCCTACACCGCAGTCGGCACCTTCATTGCGGACGCGACCGACACGTACGGATACAGCAACGACATCCAAGGTCTCGCTTGGGTCACATTTGATTCCACCTCGGGCACCACTGGCGGAGCCACATCCCGCATTTTTGTTGGAACTGCTTCCCTAGATGAGTCCGTCTTCGTCTCTGAGGACGCAGGCTCCACTTGGACGGCGGTTGATGGACAGCCCACCGGCTACCTCCCGCACAAGGGCAGACTCCAACCAGACGAGGGGGCACTATACCTGACCTATAGCAATGGATCCGGTCCTTATGATGGAACTGATGGCAGCGTGTGGCGATATGAAATCGAGGCGGCGACATGGACCGACATCACTCCCGTCTCCGGGGACAGCCTTTACTTCGGATTCGGTGGTCTAGGCGTCGACATGCAAAACCCCGGAACTCTGGTTGTTGCATCCCTCAACTCGTGGTGGCCTGATGCGCAGCTCTTCCGCACAAACGATTCGGGTGCGACATGGTCTCCCATTTGGGAGTGGACCAGCTACCCGAGCATGGACTACTACTACGGCATGTACACCGATAAGGCACCCTGGATTAATGCAGGATTCGTTTCCCAAGACACCAAACGTCTGGGCTGGATGATTGAAACCCTCGAGATCGATCCGCTCGACGGCGACCACTGGCTATATGGCACTGGGCTGACTGTCTTTGGTGGCCATGATCTCACAAACTGGGACACCACTCACAACATCACGATCGAGGTTCTCGCTGACGGTATCGAGGAAATGTCTGTTCAGCAGGTGGTCTCTGTTCCCGGCGGCTCCGAGCTCCTGGCTGCTGTTGGCGATGATAGCGGCTTCACCTTTGCATCCGCCTCCGACCTTGATACCTCGCCCGAAACCCCTTGGATGACACCAATGTTCACCACATCTGGAAGCGTCGACTATGCTGGCAACAGCGTTGACAGTGTCGTGCGCATTGGTAACGAGGAAGGCGACTACATGGTTGCTCTTTCCTCGGATGGTGGTGTCAGCTGGAGCATCGACTACGCTACCGACACCTCCATGTACGGTGGAAGTGTCGCCTACAGCGCTGATGCCGATACCGTGCTCTGGTCCACGTCCAACGCTGGCGTCGTTCGAAGCCAGTACCAGAGCTCCTTCGTCGCTGTATCTAGCCTCGCTGACAGCTCTGTCATTGCCTCCGACAAGAGCGATAACAGCTACTTCTATGCTGGCTCTGGGTCTACTTTTTACGTCTCGTCCGACATTGCAGCTAGTTTCTCCGAGGGCGGAACCCTTGATTCTGCCAGCGAGATCCGCGACATTGTCACCCATCCCGACAATGCCGGCGAGATGTACGTTTCCACTGACGTTGGAATCTTCTCCTCGACCGACTACGGCAGCAGCTTCACGGCCGTCTCGGGCGATGTGACCGGCACATACCACATTGCTCTCGGGGTTGGATCTAGCGACTACATCCTCTATGCCTTTGGCACCGGATCATCTGGTTCCCGCCTCTATGCATCTGCCGATGGTGGCTCCTCGTGGACCGACATCCAGGGTGACCAAAGCTTTGGTGCCGTCAATACCTGCGTGGTTGCTGGTTCCATGAATGAAGCCGGCCAGGTTTACGTCGGCACCAACGGCCGTGGTGCTTTCTACGCTCAAGGCACCGTCGGTGGTGGCAGCGGCGGTGGCAGCACGACCACTACTACCAGCGCTACTTCTTCCTCGGTAGCCACCACGTCGACGACCTCCAAGTCCTCCACGTCACCCGTGACGGCAGAGGAGTCGACTGCTTCCACGGCCACTCCCACCACCATCTCTACTTCCGCCACGACCGCGACTACCACGTCTGCGACCTCCACCAGCACCGAACTGGCATCGCACTGGGGCCAGTGTGGCGGCGTGAGCTGGACAGGTCCTACCGAGTGCGGGGATGGGTATACTTGCACGTACCAGAATGATTATTACTCTCAGTGTCTGTAAGGGTTGAGATCAAACGCGGGGAGAAGCAGAGTGAAGGGGAAGATGAAATATGGTGCACAGACCATATTTCGTTGCCCATTCTTTATGCCCCCAGCTGAAGCTCCGCTATCTCATTTTTCTTGAGCATAGCATGTTCTTTTCGACAACCCATTCTTGTGCAGACTTCATTTTTGAATTGTCAATATTTGGTCCGAGGGATTAGTTTATCCCTCCGCAGTCCTTCATCGTACATAATGAACCTTTTCTTCCTTGTCATGTAATTACTTTGCCACTTGCACAATGTATGTATTCATTTTGATGATCACGGCGGAGGACATTATCATTCCACTCTTCGAAGGCAGTGCCGCTCAAAAGGGTTGCCTGGCAAGGCTGGGCACATGACATACAGCAACATTTTTAAACATGACGGTATCTCCCTGACGACTTCTCCACGCTCTTATCGTGAGGGCCATCGAGGGTTACGACTATTCTAATCAGAGTCGCAGTCACCGTGACGGGGTGATCACGGTCACGGAACTCACTGATCGTCTTTACTGGTACCAACACGACTAGCACTAAGTACTACTATCAATCATATACTCTCTCGTCGCTTGTCATTCTCGCCGTAGCACTTGGACGGGATGTTAATATCAACCAACCGCAACAAGCGTGCATGCTTGCATCTGCAGGCCTACATTATAAAAACACACGCACGCTTGCGATATCGGTGGGTGAGCCCCGGGGAGCCTGCTTCAGGATATATCTAGGTATGTATGAATCGATCCACGACAATCGGGTAAACCGAGCCACATGGCTCAACCATGGCCGTGAGCGTGGGCAGACACGATTGCCGGCTTGTATTGAGTAAACTAGGTACAGTAGCTGGCAAGCCAGGGACCTACTGGGGTAGGTACTTCGTGGTGATACACACTGTCGCACCGGCGCTTCTCATCATGCGAGGCAATTTGCGGAAAATGGAATGTGCCCCTCGAGGGGCTCATAGGAGGGAGGAGGGAGATTGGCGAACAGGATGAATAAAATAGCGAGCAAATGTATGCGGGCTGCCGTCAATAGATTCCGTCCCACCGTAGGGCAACTTCAAAGACGGGGACAGATGGAAAGATTCCCTGTTCAGCTTGTGCGCAAATAGCGTACGTATAGCTAGTAAAATGAAACTTCTCTGGCCTTTCTTTCATGAGCTCTCGGGGTTACATATGTACCCGCCGCTCCAGTGCGCACAACATCGTTCCGTCATTAACAAAAAAAAAAAAAAATTGCATGAAAGCTATCATCATATACACATTCGAGCTGAGATGACTCCATCGTTTGCTGTAGCAAGGGGTATTTCCATGGCCACTTTGTAAAATCAATTCCAGCATCTACTCATCTTTTGCATGTCCACCATCTCCCTGCCCAGATGCTTGCTGTGGCTGGGATTGTTGCTGCTGCTGTGACTGGGACGGCTGCTGCTGTGGCTGAGACGGCTGCTGCTGCTGCTGCCGTGGTTGCTCTTGGTGATTTTGACCTTGCCTCGACCTATCCTCGACAGGATCGGTATTTGCCCTCACAGGCGAGGAAACATGATCGCCTGTCTCTACAGTCGTTGGCTCGGCCGGCTGCGTATTCACTCTCGACGGCGGCTGTGGGGGGAAGTAAGAATCCATCCCCAAGCTTGAAAACATGGTCGTCGGTATCTGCGGCAGCACTGCGCCGGACCCCGCGTACAGAGTTGTCGTCGTGGACATTGGTGTCGCGGCGGTGGGCGCATTTGCAAGGACGGCGTTTGTGTTCGTTGAGTCACTCCGTAGTCCAATCTTCTTCCTCGGAATCTGGAAGGAAGCGCTTCGCGGTGCGCCTTGTTGGTTCTTGTCGATGCTGATCTCGGGGGTTTGGAGTACTTCCGTTGTCTGGATCGCGGCAGGTTTCGTTTCGTTCCCTCCGCTTCCAAAGTCGTAACTAGAGTTTCCGGGGAAGGTTGGAGGGAACTGGCCGTCTGCTTCATCGGACGGCTCGTTTGATGGCTTTCCTTCAAGATCGCTCGATTCTTTCGGCCCCTCTCCCTTTGAATTCCGTTTCTTTTCCATGAATACTATGAGTCGTTCTGGATACGTCATTATTAGTGGTCCATCGCCTTTGAAACTATACGTTCCTGACCAATACAGGGAGAAACTCACCGTTAATGACCTGAAGGATGCCTAGGATGGCAATCGCGGACACCAAAATCGGTACCAGTTGGCCGAAGGTTCTCCAATCATTCTCGGGGTTCTTGCCACCGATATCTTCGTTGACCTCAAGCCAGCCAGAGTTATGCGCCCAGTGTCTTAGCTTGTACAGGTAGAGGGCCGTGGAGCACAAGACAGTACTCGCCAAAGCGACTCCAAGGGTGATATAAACAAACCTAAGAGACCTGCGAGTATTAATCCACCCCATTGATCTGATTTCGTTCTGCTTCTTCCAGCTGACCGTTCGCATCAGCATGACTCTCTTGCTCGACCTGTGTCTCACATCATATCCTCGCCGAAGGAAAGCCCACGCCTCGTTCAATACAGTAAAGCAGTAGTAGAAGAGCATGGCGAGGTAAAAAGGCCAGCCCCAGATGTACCCCAGAAACTCGCTCCTGGGGCGCTGGGTGAAGACCTTGAAGTGGTTGAACGTCGACGACCAGGACTGGCTCACAACGTTTTCGGCATCAGCGTGAAAGCAAGCGGCAGGGCGAAAGAACGGGTATGTGTCATCTTCACCTTCGTGGGGGACCTGTAGGGGGAAGGCCGTGGCTTCGTCGTGGGATCCCGAGTTTTGGTTGCTGAGAACCATGCCCGTAGCAGCGAAGGCAACACCGATGAGGCCGAGGCGGCAGACGGCTATCATCCAATATTTGAAATAGTTCCTTATGAGCACGATGGACAAAAGGTGGGTTGCGCAGGTAAGAAGAAGCATGCCAGCGATGATGTTGTAGTGGTAGGCCGTGATGAGACAGGCGCGATAGTAGCGGAGCGTCAAGGCAAAAGCGCCGCCGGTAAAGACCTGTTGGTCGGAACAGGACATCATGAAGCTGTCCAAGATTTCTCGAACGATGACGTGGAATCTATGGTAGCCCTTGTGCGCAAGGTTTCGAGCTCTTGAATTCTTGTCGAAATCGTACGGCTTCGTGGTGGCTTTCTTCCTGACCCAGAACTCGATGAAGTCGAGCACCAAGGTTAGGATGCCCGCTATCAATGCGAAAGCACTGACGGCTAAGAATATTCCTAGTATCTACTCGCAGTTGTCAGTTTATCTGAATATGCCTGGTAGCCTCGTGCTCTTCAATGCACAACCCGAGATGTCTTACCCCAACGCCCGCAATGTCTGGGTCTGTTGGAACCTCGCCCTTTAAGTATTCCCCGTAGGCAAGGATTCTTGTGCCGTTGTCTGTCTCGTTGACGCGGCACTTGTCTACCATGGCGACCTTGTGCGTATTCACACATGTCTCGACTGATACGTATGAGCCCATCGTGGCAGCCTCGGGATCCGGGATCCGGGGAAGGAAGGAATTGAGCGTTTGGGTGTCTAGTGTTAAATATCGTCAGTCTCACTGGAGTAATGAATAATATCGATAGATGTAACTGTTGAATTCACTTACATACTCTTTAGGTAGCTCGCAAGACTCGACGCTCACAGCAGCCTTGCACCAGGTGCTCAAGGGTCGGATTTCTGGAACGAGAGCAATACCGGGTGTCCCAATCTATATCTACACATCCCATACAGGCTTATCAGACCGGAATGGGGCCTCACAGACAGCCTCAAGGTTGCTGTGCGAGACACCACGTTCTTTTCCTTGGGCATAGGCCATGGGGTGGCGGCGGTTTTCGTTCCCGATATGGCATTCAGCGGGGAAGCGGCATATTCGACGCCGCAAACCAACATCTTCGTGAACCCTGCTACCACTACAGCACTTTCCGCCCCCAGCATCAAGAAGAATCCGCGGTCGACTTCGTAGACTCAAGACAAAATGAGAAGCCGAACGTGGTCTTGGCAGTCAGGATGGCTCTTGCGACGAGCCAATAGGCTTATAGAGAGATGTGAGGGGTATGTTTGGAACTGCCGTGTAACAAGAGATAGCATGCATGACCACAGCGTATGTGACAAGTCGCTGTGGATTTCACGCCTCCTAGCCTTGCCCGTCGAGTTATTATCAACTCTTTGACTGCTTTTTCCGATCCCGCAACGGCAGTAAGCATGTGTCTTGTCCGTAGAAGCATCGTCCGATAGGCTTGCGGCTGGAATAGTGCGTGCACGAACAACCTTTGCACCACTATCATCAATTCTCCTATGTAGCATACCTATATATTGACTAGTAGTATCAGCGCACGGCGTTTGACACCCCGAGGGCAGGGCACGTATAGAAGACTACGGCAAGGGTGGGGGAGGCTGGGGGCGACTGTTGGTTCGAGAATATGCAGGCTCTGCAACATGCGGCAGTGCGTCGGCCTATGGCATACAGAACGAGCCTTCCACCTATATTGACCAGTGATATGATGGGACCAGTACCAGGTGGCTGGATTTCCTAGCTCTATGTATGAGGGGTAAGGCAGCACCCTAGGACCTTATGCAGCGGTGTGACGAGACGCGGAACTTCTCGCCGGACGAGTGTGGCCGAGCCGAGTTCTGAAGGGGGCGAAGCATGATATGTGCGTTTCTTCCAGCATTATGTGCTTGGGTATCGATCGAGCAGTGGTGTGTAGAGATAAGATGAACAACTTAATTGGAAGTTGTGTGCGAAAGTCCAATAACACGACACAAGGCTGGAAGGCAGTGTCTCGATAGGAGATGACCGATAGGCACGCAGCGGGGGATCGGCTGTTGCACCGGTCCTGTCTGAGAAAAATGTTACACCGGGAAAGACGTTATACGTGCCGCACCTTCTGCATCCGTGATCATCCTCAGAGGTGCACGCAGGTGTCACGGAGGTGCCACTGAGGACAACTGAATCATGATCCATGTATCCCACGTATCACATCGGTCACTATGCATACAGCACAAATTAAAGCCATACACGACGGATAAAAGCAGCAGGTTATGCAAGTGGAGTTTGTGCATATTTTTAGGTTGGAATACTTGAACAATATTTATTATTGGATAACTTTTAACCATTACACACATACAAATACTTGGCATATATGTCTGACGAACCTGGAATGCGGGCTACAGGGCGAGATTCTTAGTCTCGTAAAAGCTGGCAGCACCGTGCATATAATATATCTCCCTTGATACCGCTATCTCGTCGCAGGGAAGAGTGTTCTCAGCTAAAAGAATAGTTTTTCTTAGATGTCAATAAACACCGTCTGCACGAGGCGCAAGAATCACCAAAACATCATCCATGATCGATTGATCAATAATGGTCGTGTCCTCACCTGCTGTTCAGCTGTGTCTGCCTGGCCAACCAACATCCATCTAACTATTTGATCTTGTCAAATCTACAACACCCCCTCTACACAATAATTTGCTCTCGACTGACCCGCTTTCCCTCAAATCCAAATGAGCCAACACTCCCCGTGGTCTCAAGAATCTCAACATCCCGGCCCCGAGGGGGTCGAGGCCGAGGACCAGGATGAGGGGGCATCAGACGCCAACCGCAAACACTACGACGACGGGAGGGTGGCACAATGCCGCCCGCACAAAAAAGCCGCTTTACGCGCTACAAGTTATGCGTCTGCTCCCATACTTCTCATACCCCGGAACGGGGGGAGGATATGAAGGAGGATTTCAGGAGTTTGCAAATTATCCCCTGCCCAGGGAGGGAGCCTCTCGAGGTGGATTACTTGAAGGTTGAGAGGCGGAGCGGAGAGGGAAAGGAAGAGGTGAGCGAAGAGAAGCTTCGCGCGCGCGGAGAGCCCCGTGGTTCGGTTCGACCGAATTGGACGCTAGGTATTTGCGGCAGTTGTACAGGAGACATGGATAGCCTGACAGTTTCCAGAGGGAGGAGGTCAAGAGGAGTCTAGATGAAATGATATACGAGGAGTGGACGCAGGGGAATGGAAATGATGGGTAGAAATCGGCTTTGCATTGTTCGGATTATATACCGGTGTGCACGATATAAAACCTGGTAAGATAAATTGATACATTGGATGCATTGTTTGGTTCCAGCTCATTCAGCTATTCATGGAAACTAGACATTAGAATCTACGTATTGATAGGCCCGAGGCACCAGAATCTCATCCAAGCCATGAGCTTAAAACCTCTCGGCAGTAAACCCCCTCTTCATCAACACATCCCCACCCCCCAACGTTCTTCCCACCTCGGGGACCACCACGCTTCCCTCCGCAACCAAGTCCTGCGCCAGCTTCACCAGCATCCCGTCGCACCCCTTCGCAGCCATCACGTTCACGGTAACGGGCAGCAGCTCGGTATAGTTCGTGATGGTGCTGCTATACTCCACCTCGCCCAGCGGGAGCACATGATCGGGCGCTTCCGTGTAGATGCTTATTCTCGTAACATACCACCCGAAGGGAGGGGAAGGTGCGTCGAAGTACAGGTTTCGTGGCGACGACTCCCCCACCCTGCCTGCGTAGGCGAGGATGCTGGAAGAACACTGCAGGGGGTCGTCGACGGGAGAGAGGTAGTTGGCGCTGAACCAGTCCATGAAGATTGTTTTGTTCGTCTTTGCTTCCTCGAGAGCAGACTCCGGGAGCGTGTCGCCGAAGGCCCAGCGCGCGAGGGGAGAAGGGTCGACGAACGGGAGACGGCCGTCGTATGCCGCGGCATAGTCGGCGTAGAAGGGGTCGCGGACCAGCTCGATCTGCTCCTTGGTGATCAGGGCCACGTACGTGGTGTTTAGCATTTCCAGCATTGTTGCCCCGCCCGCGGCCGACGGGGACGTCTCGTTCCACGCTTCTTCGATATCCACCTCTTCGATGCTGCCCCCTGCCAACGAAGCCAGGGCCGAGGCAAAGTCGTCGAGGAAGTCCTGCGCGGGCCCATCCGTGGTGTTGAAGTAGTCGCCCACGGTGTATATAGTCGTTGGGTAAGACGGCGTGGACTCGGCCAGGGACGTGTAGTTGTCGCCGTACAAAACCTTGTTCGCTACGTCCCAGAGGTAGGGGTCCCGGGTGAGAAACCCGGCGGTGTCGAGCGTGGGCGAGAGGGGCATCACGTCGTCCAGGCTGACCAGGCCGTGGGAGGGACGGTTTCCGAAGATCCCCTGCTCGCCGGCGGGGCCGCGGATGCTTCCACCTGTGTCGCTTCCCACGGAGATGTCCAGCCACTCGTACGTCCCCATCGACGCACCGGCGTCCGAGGAGGACGAGGACGGCTGGTTGTACCCGTCACCGCGGGGGTTCAAAGGGGAGTGGTAGTCCACCCAGTCGGCGGTGGCGGATTCTCCGTTGGCAAACTGCGATGGGACCTGCTTGCCCACGATGATGGCTCCCGCGTCGACGAGACTCTGCATCGCGGGCCCCGTCTCGTTTGCCGCAGGGTAGAAATCGTACCATGCGCGGTTTCCGTTCGACTGCTTCGTTCCCGCCAGTGCGTAGATGTCCTTAACTGCGACACGGACACCGGCCAGGGGTTTCTCTTCAGTGGGAGTGAAGTACAGACGGGATGGAACGCCGATGGTCAGGGTTACTGACGTCGGCATCTGTGCCGAGAGGGCTTGGAAGCTTCCATCCGGCTTCTGGAGGAGGGACTCAGTGAAGGAGCCAGAGAAGTCGTCGTAGAGACGGAATGCCCGGTAGACATCCCCGGTTGCGGTGCTCATGAAGTAAGGACCGGAAGGGATGTCGCAGTCTCCCAGAGGCAGCATCCTCGACCCCACGCCTGAGGTGGTGAAGGTGTCGACTTTGCCATAGTCGTCTTGGTCTAGGGAGGTCAAGAAAAGCCCCTGCATGAAGGCTGGCTGGAAGACATCATCCGCGGCTGTCCAGTTAGTGAAGAGACTGGTGAGAGCGTCAACTCCGACGGATTCTGCGACGATGGTAATGGGCTTGAAGCCGAAGGCGCTGGGGATGGAGTCTAGGCCGGACAGAAAGCCGCCGCTGATCTTGCCTTCGGAATAGGGTGAAATGTAGTAGTAAATGCCGTCGAGGCTCACGGAGGCACCGGTAGAGACGAGCTGGGAGCGGGCTGCCCCGAGGCAAGCCGTGAGGGAGAGGGCACGGAAGAGACCGACCATCTTGTTCTGGTGGTCACTTGGGACGAATGAAGAAATTGGCTTGGAGTGTAACAACAAGAGCACATTATTTTAGGTCACCTTGGGTTCTATATGGGGTCATTTATACAGGTATGGCCTTGAGCTTTTGGAGTCGGGTTTTCAAGCATCAGGTTTCTTTACCTAATTCCATCAGCTAGCATCCCGGGGCCAGCTCTCCAGCCCGGTTTGTCGGGAGAATTCTAGCCGCATCATGGCATTTTCCAATATCCTGAAGAATCCATTGGCGGTCCAACGTGAAGCTTATCTGCGGATTCCCTAGGCGACTTTCTGTGTTAAAACCAGCCACCCGCTGGGCCGCTGCTGTGGTTGCCGGAAGCCGTCGTCAGGCAGAACCACGGCCGTGGGTCTGGTATGCAAGTCTCGTATGGATCTTTGACGTCAGCCCGCAGTCGAACAGGCCGAGGGGTATTTTCCTGCATTCTACGGGCTCTTGAGGGTGGGGGGAAGATAAGAGAAGTTGGACACTTTCCTTGGGCGTACTCGGCGAGGGGTACAGTATGTTGGTCTGGGTCTGGGTCTAGGTGTACTATTTGCAGTGAAGGGTGGAGTTCTTCACCTAAAATTAGTCAGCCACTTCTCCCACTATTTATTTAGCTGCCTTCTGCCTTCTGCCTCCTGCCTTCTGCCTTCTGCCTTCCTGGCAGGATCATCATCAGGATGGAACCTGAATATCATCTTTCATATACCTTTGCTGCCTGATTTCGTGCCAGAGGCCACTTTCCAGCCTCGATAGGCCATGTGCCCTCCCTGCTTCCAAAGCTGAGGATTTTTACTTTCTTTATTTACACCGCCGCCCACAGCGAGCAATTGCCAACGACACCATACATAATCTTGGTGTTTCGGACTCGATCAAGGATACTACCGCCCTTGAATCACCAGTCCGCTCATCTCTTCGCCTACAAAAAGGGGTTTCCTGTCTGATTAAGGAATAAACCTTGAATCGAAATCTGATCACGCACTCAGCCCGGATCAATTTCGCTTTTTTTCCCATCAAAAAAAGAATCTAGCGTTTGCTAATTTTACCAGTCACGGGGTTCTGTGCTCCAAATCTTCCATTTCTACAACAGCCGCAACCAACTTGAGGTGTCACATCCATACACAACACAACTAGCCATGTCGCTCACACGTCAAGAAGATATATTCATAATCCCAACTCTCACAAGGGACAATCACGATATGTGGCTCCGTGCCATCGAGCGAGTTGCCTATATCCGTGATTTCGGCGACTTCATCGAGAAAAAGCTTTCCGACCATGAACCAGGTGACAATGCTACCCCCGAGGCCATCCGCAAGTGGAATAAGACCCGCTTCCTGGCCCTTAATTATATCGAGGGATCAATTCCTCTCCAATTGGAGAACATCATTGTTGGTGCTGGATACGATCTACGATCTAACAACCCTTATGATCTCATGGGGATCGTGGCCAAGACCGTGGGAGACATGACGGTGTCTCGCCAGATCGGCTATATTTCCAGGCTTATGAACCTCAAGCGGGCAGACCACAATACTCTTCGAGACTATCTGATCGAGATAACGAGCATCAGGCAGGCCTGGGACAAAATGAAGCCGGACGGCGATACTCTCATTATGTGGAAAGCTCTGGATAATCTGGAGAAGTCCCATAAACCCGGGATCGCGCATCTGCTCAACGATCTGGATCAAGGGTCCTTGACTTGGAAAAACTTCGTACTAACCCTTAATCGCTTGGCTGCACGCGAGGAACAATCGTCGGCGACCAAGAACCGCCCAAATTTCTACCGCACCTAAGGAGCCGTCTGGGCCGTGACCAGCTCTCCCGCGCTCAAGTTTTCGCCGCTGCGACTGCTCTCCTAACTTCGAACAGTAAGCTATGTGTATAATCACAGCACCTTGGCCCAGGAGGGACGCCCCGGCACACCGAGGCCGTGCAGAGGCTGCTTCTAGGACATCTCGGACAAGAAAAACAGTTTTACATAGACCAAGCTAGGAAGCCGAGGAAGTAAAGCTGGTCTTACAGTGACGCGGGTAGCCTCGCGGCAAGGCATCGGAAACAAGCTGCGAGTTTGGCTGGAAGTTCCCGGAATTGGCGTACCTTCTAGTATGAGGACGGTGTCTTATTATAAGTCTTGATGATGAGGAACGGGGGGGGGGGGGTTATTGCCGGCACGGTGAACGTTCTCAGAAGCAGATAAAAAAGGTGAACACTCCGAATCTAGCTGGTCAGGGTGCGTTCTAAATGCTTTCACGTGTCTGTTTCGTCATGCATGGGTATGTCATTCGCGAGACATGTGTAGTTGCTACTCCATACTCACTCGTGGTGATACCGACCTAATCGGTCTCTATACTATTCAAAGCCCAGTAAAACTTCAACCAACTATTCGCAGCTTTCAGTTCGGGCGCCGATTTTTTCTATTTTGTTCACTTCTATGCTTTGGTGCCCGAAGCTCTGCATATTAGCGGACAATATTTCGTTCTTCCAACTCAAGGCACGGATTTTCGCCATACCAGTAGTACGTAATTCCACCCTAGTCTCCCCATGCGAAAGACCCGCTGTATCGCACACCAATCAACAGCGCTGACTTGCCATAGCACGGGGTCCTGCCAGAGCTGTACACATTCCTCGACCGCAGCGTTCGCAACCAGAGCCCACGGTGCAGAGACTATACGTGTGTTATAGATGGGAGCCTAGTCGACGTGAGATTGGAGGATCTGGTGTGCAGACTACATCTTATAATCCGATTTGATGGTGCGAGACTTGAACTGACGTTTTGCGTCTCGTGTGTGGGTGGATCTTGCAGCTGGCGTCGTTGCGCTGTCCTGCATGACTTACGATATTGTATAGCTCCCACCTCTGACAGGCCAAGGTTTTCATTCACGTTCTCATAGAGGTCCTTGGAGTCGTTAGTAAGTTGGTGGAACTCGAGGTCACATCCGCATGGCCAGGACAATGCGGAGCTCGGAAGAACGAGGTGCCGCAGAGGCCTTCAAGTTAACTTGAAACGTACGCCAGTACTAGTAGCGACTCCTCAGCCAAATGACGGGGCAGAAGGCAGTCGTGGCATAATTCCCATGAAACCGTTCTGTGTGGAGAAACAGGCCGATTTGGCCTCGGATTCAAGGCTAGAGACGTGGCTGGCGGCAACTTGGCTGTGTAATCGTTGTCTAGCAGACAATCAATCAACAGAATACACCCAGAACTCTGGTCGACTTGATCAGGACCATTACTCAAATTCAATCATCGCTTTTGCCGCTATATATGTGCTTCGCCAGGATACTTGATCTGACCCTTGTATCTATCTATCTAGTATTCAGTTAGTTATCATACAAGGTAACTGTCGATACATGGCATAGTAATTCATTCATATGGCATTCGCTCGAACTAAGGTACTGTTTCCCAACTAAATTTGGCGAGCGTATCGGACTCCCTCTCGAGGAGTTTCGAATCCCCCAAGTCCGGCCCCGTAGGGTATCTTACCTCGGAGGAAGTATGTAACTAACCCGGTGGCGCAGAAGTGGCTGACTAATCTGCAGCGAAGGCGTGGAACTACTAGTCGATTGGCCAATCGGTCGGCCAGCCTCCTCACCTCCACAACCTGTACAACCCACAAATCAGCTTTCACTCTCGCGTGAGCATCTCTCCGTGAGATTGAATAACCAGTCGAACAGGGTTGGAGACTCGAGCTCCCGCACCTAGAATGGGCTATTCCGGAGCTAAGACTAGTCCGGGGGCCGATATCTCTGCGGCCGCCACTCCGGAAGGATCGGACCGGGAACGAAACCCGGAAAAGGCCGGGGACGTGGAAATAGTGACGGAGACCGGGGAGCGACACTGTGCTAAAGGACGAGATGGAGTGGACAGTACCGGACCAACGCCACAAAAGTCACTGTCCTTCAAGCTCGCCTTCGTAGGGCTTGCGGCGAGCCTTTTTGTTTTTCAGCTGGACGCAACCTGCCTTGGCATAGCCCTACCAGTGAGCCTTTTAGCCACCCTTCTCCGGATGCCACTCGTTTCGAATACTAACGTCCGTCGTCCGTCGCTAGACCATAGCTGGCGAGCTGAAGGGCTCCAACTTGGAGTCATTCTGGGCGAACCTGGCCTACACCCTGTGCGGCCTGGTCATGCAGCCGGTTTGGGCCAGCATCTCCAACGCGTTCGGCCGAAAGCCCCCTCTCTACGTGTCCATGGCTTTGTTCTTTGTCGGGTCCATCGTTTTCGCCGTGGCGCGGAATATGAAGACCATCATCGTCGGGCGGGCGCTCCAAGGCCTCGGCGGCGGCGGAATCGACGTTCTGGCGGAGGTGATTCTCGCGGATATGACGACGCTGGAGGAACGCTCGACGTATCTCGGCTTGATGGCCATTCCTACGGCCATCGGCAATATCATGGGGCCCACCGTCGGTGCGCTTTTCGCCACGTATGCGACCTGGAGATGGATTGGGTGGGTCAACCTGCCGCTGCTGGGAACCGGGACGCCCTTGGTGTTCTTCTTCCTCAAACTTCGACCCGTCCCGCTCGATGCAACGCTCGCCAGGAACTTGAACCGCCTCGACTGGGTCGGTATGGCGCTCGTCATTATCGGAATCACGAGTTTTGTTGTGCCACTCAGTTGGGCCGGCTCCTTATTTCCATGGGCGTCCTGGCAGACTCTCCTCCCCATGTCCTCGGGAGTTGCGGTGATGGTCGTCTTTGTCTTCTACGAGGCGAGGCCCGCGACACCCATCATTCCCCATCGGCTCTTCCACTCAAAGACGGGAAACGTGACGCTGGTGGGGGGCTTCATCCACGGCGTAATCCTGGTCTCCCTACTACAATACTTGCCCTTGCTCTACCAGGCCGTGGAGCTCGAGACCGCAATCTTATCGGCCGTCTCCCTGCTGCCCACCGTCATTATCAGCGTGGTAGTCGCAGCCGTCTCAATGATGATGGTCCCGCTGTTCGGAGGATATGTATGGCTTCTACGACTTTCATGGGTCATCCTTACGCTGGGAACCGGCTTGCTGGCCCTCTTCGACGTGGGGTCCTCGTCATCCATACGTTACGGGCTTCCTATTCTCTGGGGGCAAGGCGTCGCGTTACTACGTCTCAATCTTCTTCCCATGCAAGCTAGCGTGAAGAATGTCGACGACACGGGTTTAGCTATTGGGCAGTTTCTTGCCATTCGCATGTTTGGAGGTCTCGTCGGCCTCACCATCTCTTCGGCGATTTTCAACAATGTCTTCTCGGCGTCCATCTCTGATACTGCGGTCCAGCTGACGGGAGCTTTAGCGCCTCTGAAAGACGCCTCTAATGCTGTGAACTTCATTGACAAGTTGAGATCACTAGAGGTCCCCCTTGCAACCCTGGATCAGGTTTTGCGAGTCTATCTGAAATGCTTCCGGACAATCTTTTATACGATGACCGGCCTGAGTGCACTGGGCTTGGTGACTTCGGCGTTCCTGGATGAGATTGATCTCAAGGGGCAGGGCCTCGGGAACCAGCGCTTCGAGGAATAGTCGAAGTCTGGGGAAGGAATATCCCCTCGGGTCGACATTGACTTCTACAATCTACACGAATAAATATAGTGAATCTTTGAAAATAACATGCCGGACCCACCTTTCGCACTCTTCGTAGACATCCTCATCGCCTGAATTGCCAATTTCTATTCATCCTCAAATATATTCTGAGGTATGTGAATGCAATCGCCTTGCAAAAGTTCTATTCGTAGTATGTTTAGGTTATCACAGTGATGTGATGGCCTGCGGGCCACAAGAACCATCCCTCGTCCGCCGCGGGGAGTGGATCTCGGCCGCCTCCGAATAACGGCCTGCTTCTCCTGTGGCCTCCCAAAAACTCATGACGAGAAGGTCAAAATCGGGTTTGCATCGTACAACACATTTCATAGGGTTTACAAAGATCTAATCCATGCTACAAGAATCACACGGTAGTTCGGCCAGGGGAATAAGGTAGCCATGTTCCGTGGGCAAGAAAGTGGATTGAGAACGAAGCTATCTAGTCTTCTTCCTTAATTTTCTTCTTGTACGCTGCCGCTACGGTCTTGA
Source organism: Zalerion maritima (assembly GCA_022664585.2). NCBI lineage: Eukaryota > Fungi > Ascomycota > Sordariomycetes > Lulworthiales > Lulworthiaceae > Zalerion > Zalerion maritima. The sequence goes on along the minus strand of JAKWBI020000187.1, from coordinate 50,305 downwards.
CACTGTATTGCATTTGGCAAACGGCAGTTGTTTCTTGCTTTGTGAAGTTTCAACGATAGACTGTGGGTAGAACCCGCTGCCGAGAATGAATTGATATTATGGCATGATTGATACCTCGAGGAGCCAGAAATACCCCTCGTCGAAGCAGGGGTATCAGCAGGTGGCCCAGAAATGAGCTGAGATGTCGATGAATCATGTACACCTGTTAGAGTAGCATTATCGCCGGCAAAAGGTGTGAACGATATGTGTTTACCAAGCTAGTATTGGAGATTCAATGGAAATTATCAGACTCTACAATAACGTTGGCTTCTCAAGCCGCCTGGTGGGATTGTATGTTCCATGCAGCAAGATGTCTAGACCAGTGCGGTAAGTTTATACTATGTGCCCGTTTCTTTTTTTTTTTTTTTCTTTCTTTTAATTATCTTGTAACCTTCCTCTCTTTTTTCCGCTTCTCTCTTTTCTACTATTTCTCCCCGTTCATGAATATTGCGCTCAAAGCGGTGCTTCCTAGTTATCACCTATCAAAATAGTTTTAACTCGTGAAGTTCTATGATTAAAGAGAAATAGAACTAATTATTCTGTGCGACTGGGCGTACTAGTCTCCATCGAGAGTCCAACAGCGACTACGAGAACTTCCAGGGGATTCCACTATACACGTACCAGACAGCCACCCTCCAACCAGGAGGCAAGCTGCAGGCCAACTTGAAGAAGGGCCTCAGGAACCATTCTCAGACCTCCGAATGTAGGATCTATAATGTAGGCACGGCTGGCCCTCAGTATTTAAAAGAAGTGAAACCAATCATAGACTTCTTGGAGGCTGGCTACTAGGTAAAGCACTAGGATGTAACTGTAGGGAAATATCGCAGTATGTAGTATATACCTAGTAAGAGTAGATATAGCACTCGCACGGAAATCACGTCCTCCGGAGCTAGTAATAGAAATAAAGACAAAGAGATGCACACCTTTAGCCACGGTTTTCAACCTACTATACCAACCAAGGTTCCATCATTCAATAGCTGCTGCAATAGTGACCCGATACCTGTAAGCCTGTCACTTTTGCCTTGTTCCTGTTCCCTCTCTATTGCATAATTTCTCGAGGATAAATTGGTACTTGGAATTATCGACCCTCCTTCACCTAAAAAGATTTCTTGTAGCTTGAAAGCCGGCTAATAGGGACTCGTGGGGCGTTATCTTTTCTTTTACCGCCGGGGCTCACAGTGCCGGATTGAGATGCAGGAAGTTGCGTTCTTAGGCAGTCAGTGTAATAGTATCATATGCGCTGCCAGTGGTCGTCTAACTACTTATTCGGGAAATCGCGACTCGCCCGGACGGCTACCAAATCAGTGAAGAATACAAACTTTACGACTACGAGGTGCGCCACTATGCACGGGCAAGTGGTGGACGGCCAACTTCCCTTTGGAATCTTGCTCATTCCTTGATTGACTTCGCATTGTTAAAAGTTCGGGCCCAATGTCTCTTAAAGCCTTACCCCAGTACTAAGCTTGAACCTTCACGGAGATTACTGAGAGAATAGGTGTCTCGGAATCAATTCGGGAATCAAGGGAGCCTCTAGCTTAGAGGTGGTCTTGGCTACCTACCTAGCCGGCATAGAGTGCACGATGAACAGGGTATCGAACGGGAAAAGAGAGCAAAAACCACACCAACAATTAAAATGGGTCGGAAGACCTTCAACCAATCCAAGGACGAGGCGAGATCTTACCCCATCTCCCCTAGCACGGTCCCCATGCTCCAGTCCGTTTCGGCTGCCTTCCCAGCCAACTGTTGTCGAGAGGCAAGAAGTCGGTACATCCCGGCGCCGGCAAGGTTTCCATTTCTCTCTGAGACGTGGATCAGATCCTTGAGACACCGCTGTACTACGCCAATGTTCCCCTGCCGTTCTGCCGCAAAGTACGCCTCCTCATACTCCGCCCTCGCAGCATCCCAGTTGTTCTGCCAGCTGTAAAAGTCCCCGGCCACCGAGTGATGGGAAGCACGATGATGATCGTTCCTGATCCGAGGCTTCACCGCCCGTAATGCTTCCTCCGCGTCATCTAGCCTCCCTTGCTCGTACATGGACAAGCATGAGGCCCAAGAGTGATGGAGTTCCAAGTCGGCCACCCAGTCGTCCTCGCCGTGCAGCTTCTCCGCCATGTCGAGCTGTTTCCGGATCCTTGCCGCTGCTTCCTCGGCCCCCATGGCGCCGCTCGACAAGAGCTGCGCGTGAGTCAGTAGCATCGTGGAGGCAAACTTGCTGCCTAACCCCAAGGCTCGGTCAGCCTCGTCCTCTAGGACTTCGAACACCCGCGCGATCGCATCGGCAGTCTCCAGAGTGCTCAGGGTGTGCAACCTGAATATGATGTTGGTAAGTTTGTGGGCGTCGCCGTGGGATATCATTGCTCCGTCCATCATTGTGGTTGCAAGGGTACCTAGGGGCTCCAGCTGATCTCGCTGCCGTAGTTTCACCACCATGGATATGAAAGTCTCCAGAAAGTATGGGTCCTCGAGTGCAAGCGTGTCACTCAGCCTTGACCAACACGACCCAAGCAGCTGGTACGCACTTGCGAAGTTCTTATCGTCCATCTCTTGCGACGCCAACGTGAAGTGCAGGTCTGCATCGTCACAGGCTTTTGATGCACGGTCACCGTCCACCAAGCTGAAGCATTCTCCCGCCATGTCTGCCCGCCAGTGGCCGTTGTCGAAGGATCCTCGGACGTAGTCCCGACAGTCCAGGAAGAAGAGTTCGAGAATCGTTACCGGTGCCGTCGGGACCGGAGGTACCGAGTGTGACAGTGGCGGCATCTTGGGTTTGCAGACCACTTGGTTCTTGGCACCTTCCGGCGGTCGATCGCCCTCGAGGAACCGCGCCAGCAGCTTCGGCTTCCGGCGGAGATACCGGGTGATGTTCTTCTCGCTCACTCGATGCCCTCGGATCCAAAATTCCGTCTGTTTCTTTCCGCTGGCACCTGGCCGGGCCCTCATGTCCAGGATGGCCAGAACGTCTGCGTCACATAACCTCTTGCCAATGTTCCATTCTCTGATGTGGTTTTTGTATATTTTCGGCCTATTTAAGGTGAGCTCGGATGAAACCAGGGTAACGTACACGAACGAGTCCAACTAGTCTCTACGTACGTTGAGTGAAATCCGAACTCTGTCTTCATGATATCCCTGACCTGTCCGAGTTCTTTTTCTTGGTAAAGCTGTGTTATGAGCTCCCGGTTGCGAGCCCAGTCACTCGCCGAGGCCAGCTTGTGTGCCATGGAGTGGGCTCCCATAGTGTGTTGGTTGACTGATGGTTAGGACTAGGTCGGAGTTCCAGACCGCGGTGGGTAAGAGTGGAGTAAGGTCTGACTATGGAAGAAATATATGTTGTAGGAGGAACTTGTGGATGTGTTGCTATTTGAGGGCCACTAGTCCTTTATAGCCTGGGTGTAATGGCTGTGCTGCGTCCGGCTCCTGAGAATAGGGATCCATAATTGGACCCGCCGATGAGTAGTCAGCAAAAAGTCCTAGGTATGCACAGATCTCATTGGCTGCGAGTCACTTAAGGGATCAATCGCCCCACGTCTTCATGCGCGGAACTTGTGCCCATCCAATCAATATAAGCCTACGGAGGGTGTTTCTGCAGTGGACAGCCTCGGGTGGTTCTTGCCCGCCGGCTTTCGAGCTAATGACGGCGCATAGGGACAAGGGACGTGGAAAGAGGCTATTCGTGACAGTCACATATCCACAGTGGGATACTTATTAGAGATGATATCTGAAGACTGGAACCATCAAGAGTGCTTCGTAATTCGGAATCTGGATCATGCCACCCACCATTGAGTTCAAGATTCAGCGGCGCCAGGTGAACCATATTGAGGTGCTATCAACCAGGCATGGTAACTAGCTGAGAGAAAAAGAAAGATCCGGAATCTCCATATGGCAGTTCTTCAAAGTCGGTTGTCGCAACACTAATCACTGTTGAGGGCATATGGGGTATTGGACAAACCCTTGCAGCCTCTGGACTATATCCTGCACTGGGTGAAATCCATCTAGAGAACATTCTGTCTATTCTAGAACGAATTGAAGGAACTGTCCACATTCTCTTGTCCGTCATGGCAATTTCGGAGGGCCAACGGGTGTACATGGAGGCCGAACTCGTGACACGTAACCCACTATCGTTCGTGGCAGCACTGGTAGGGATGAATAATGTGGTAAGCGACGAACAAGCCGGTTGTTGTTTTACACAAGGAGAAAAACCTGATGTGCCTGACTAATCTTTTCACCGAAACCTGCCGACAAATGAATGGTCCCTTAGCTATCGACCCTATCTCGTGGGATCAGCTGTCGCAAGTGCAGTCACATACTTGTGTCTGTACTGGAAGATTATCGTTAATCATTTATCAGAGCTTTCGGTTAAGATGTCTTACTTCAATCGCCGCCACTTTGTCATCCTTTTGGCCAAGTTTCTGCATGCTGTCTGCGAGCTGTCGCGTCGCGGCTTCTTCATTGTTTTGCTGATGACGGCCGTAGCGACTGGAATCGGCCTAGGATTCGTCGGTTAGGGGAAGAGTCCCATACCTAGAGGCATCAAGCTAGCCTCGTTGATTCTCTAATCGTTCTTTCACTTTGGCTTGCTCCAAGTTAGTAGTTAACTTAGTAGCGGGTGGTGGCGATGGGTCTCACATGGCTAAAAAGGCGCACACGAGAGGATATTGTACTTGCTGCATAGACTGCATGGGTCCCCAATGTGCAAGCCTAATTGATAGGCTCGAAGATAACTCTCCCAGCTTGGTCAAGGATGTACCAGAAACTCGAGCGGAAGACCTCCCACAGCTGCTTCATTTTCATGCAAAGGATCACTTACCCAGAAAGCCTCTCCAACTCGATGATCGTGACACAATCTTGGCTAAGTGGACCGGTATCAAAGAGCCGGACACAGAGACGGTGTTCCAATTCAAAAAGAGAATTTCAGAGCCAAGGGCTCGCGACATATACGGCATTGGAAGACGAACATGCGGGATATAAAAATAAATCATCGTCAGTATCAGACAGCCGGTACATCGTTCCGTCTTTTCGAGTTTCTTCCCTGTAGTTCTTCGTAGTGTGCAACCAGTGAAGGTATCTCTTCTTATAGCTGGAGCAGCACCGATAGTGAGTCTATGATACCTTCATTTCCCTTCCCCCTGAAAGTTTCTTGGAATGACGATATTTACACGTGAGTCTACTTATACCAACCGAGTGCCTCTTCTTGATTATCTCTCTCCTCATTTCAGACCCATCTAGACAGCTTTCGTCAAAGTGGATTGAATTTAAATCTAAAGGAAAGGCGTTTGAGTCTCCAGCAGACAGAAGATCCTCATTACTCAAAGATGAGGAGAAACAAGAAGAGAAATAGTTTGCAGTAGCGCCAAGCAACGAAATCTGTGCCCTTTTTCTCAAGTCACGGGTCTGAGATCACTCCCAGAGCAAGAACACTTTGTGCCTTGCATACAAGACAAGCTTCTCACTATATTTCAGAGACACATGGAGAAAGACTGTGGGGAAGAGAGCTTTTCGGGGTTCCTCTTATCGCAATCTCATAATTGGTGCTGAACGCCGAAAAATATTAGCTCCAAATGTTGGAGAGAGAAATGAAATAGGTTAAGTTGATTATCTAACACTTGAACATCGGGACTGCTATCCTCTCTCAGCTAACAGGGTTCTTGATCACTCCTGGGAAACGACTTTTGTGTCAGGGGGGGGGCAGATGGAATTCTTGTCTGATGCCATTCAGAGCTCCTTCGATGCCGACGAGCAAACGGAGCGACTTCGTGTTCGCTACCAGCTGGGGCAAGTCCCTGAGGAAGACGGAAGCGCTCTAGCTCGGGTGGATGGCATTTTCCAACTCGTAACATCCTTCACGAGTACCATCGAGAGTGAAAAGACTATAGACGAAGCTAGAGGTATGTCAACATTGACTCAACTTGCATTCTTCTTCATTCCTCTAACATTTGTTGGCAATTCGGCGGGAAAGAACCTCAAAGTTGGCTTTGCTCTGGCACAGGCTGGCACTAGCTCGTCGTATCATCATTTCCACCTTGGCTCTCATTATCACCCTCGTTTTTAGACTCTTCCATGAGTTCAGCCTGCCAGGGAGATACTTCAGGAAGGGTAGAGGTGATCAAAAACGGCAGATAGGCCAGTCCGGTTCACTACGCTATTGGAGCATGTTAATAGGCCCAATTTAGTAATTTCACCAAGACTGCGCGTCAAAATTCCAGCACTGGACCCTCCCTCCGCAGCACTAACCCCCTAATTTTAGTCTAGTTTGGTCTAGAGCTCGTACCATGAGGTGCATGTATTAATATTGAATTATTGATGTTTGAGTATTTTCAACTACTATCATATACCGACTTTGAGACAGCAACCAGCAATTGAACAAGGGGGGTTTGGTCGCAGTCTAGTGCTTGGAGAAATACTCTGTACTTGTCAAAACATTCCTAAACAATGTGTGTGATAGGATCTAATAGCGACGAATAATCGAATCCTGATTTTGTAAAAACTTCAAGACTAGAATAATACGTTCCAGACAGAGAACAGAAGAGTCCGATAGTTGGAGAATCACATGTTCAAGATATTCAAGAGGTCATTGATTTCCAAACAAAATATGAAATTCTCGTCACTCCAAACCCATACAGACAGCCAAGAGAGGCTGCCCTCAGTCGAATACTCCTTCACGTGAATGGGCCCATACACCGAAAGCCTCCCCTTGCCAACCAGGTAAGCCAAGGTGAGCAAAATGTGGGACAGTACGTCATATTTCCCCAACAGCGTCCCGCTAAGCCGAAGATTCCCCAGCACGGTTCTGAAAATCGGACCCGCATCCATCCACGCCGCTTCCACCCAATGACAAAAATTTTGGGGTGGTGAAAAAAAAAGCTTCTGCGACCATCCTCCACTCAGCAGCAAATCGATCCCGACAACTCCTCCAACAGACACTTCTATTACCGAACTTCGAAGGACTCTCCCTCTTACATCCAACCCGGAACAACAATCCACAAGCGTATCCAGAGGAAACCTTGTGCCGCTCTCCGAAGCCAAGAGCACACCACCCGTAGCTGATCGGCTACCATTACCTTCGACCAGGACCACATACACATACCCAAACCCCACACTCGGACGACAACATGGTCCAATTAACCGAGGTCGAAGACGACCACTTCAAGGAGCAGGCCCTCAAGTCTTCTCTCGAGAACGACGATGATTTCACAGATACCGGTACGCCTACCCTCAACAGAGCTTGCCCATTTTTCCCCCCTCCTTAAGCCCCCCCCTCCCCCCCCCCCAGCGCAATCTATCTACCTTTCCCCTTCATCCTCTCAACCCACAACTAATCCAACTCACCCTATCCATCAACCCAGATTCCGAGATAAGCTCAGACTCAGAATACGACCCCCGATCCGAATCCCTAATCGACCGTCTCTCCGCCCTCAAGGACATCATCCCCCCGACGGCCCGCTCGTACGTCGCCTCCAAACTATCCACCACCCACAGCGCCGTCGCCTCCGTGCTCTCCTTCTCGGGAAAAACCCTCTGGGTCCTCACCTCCTCCGCCCTTTTGTTCGCCGTCCCCTTCGCCCTCGCCACGGCCGAGGACCAGCAGATAGGCGCCATGGAACAGGAGGCGAAGATGCGGGAGATGGGCGGCGATCTCATGATGGGCGGTGGCGAGGGGGGGCAGGGTCAAGGGGGAGGGAAGGACGGAATGACTGCCGCGCAGGTTAGTGCTGCTCTGGGAGGCCAGGACGGGAAGGCCGCTTTGTGAGCATTGATTGGTGGATGGGATGGGTGTGCGAGCGGAAAGTCCGGAAGGGGACAGATGATTGTCGTGGGAGTTTGGGGGCGTCCAGGGGCTGCTTGGGTGCTCATTTCGGTGACGGTCATCTAATTTTCTCCTGGGTCGACCATAGGAGCGGATGAGCAAGGGCGGGGGAAGTCTACACCCGTCATACGGTGACTTTATACTCATTACTTCATCTACAAAACTACAATGACGGTCCTAATTATGGACTGTCTAAACGAAGAAACAAACTAAAGGGAAAAGTCTACACTCAACTAACGATCACGCAAGGGTAAAGGGGGGCTTTGGACCCCACCGGGTTAACTCTTGTCACTATGTACACATATTCATAACTTGTCTTTAGACTCAAGAGGTTATCATTGGGTTCGGTGCAGTTAGTAGTGGCGCGGATGGTATATGAATTTAAATAAGCATTGCAAAATGAAATATGGATTGAGAGCCGCTATGCCAATGTGGCAAAATAATGCTTTGATGAAGCCCTCACCACGACGACGAGCCAGGCAACACAAGGAAGATGTCATATCACAGCAGCATGTGTAACTAGAAGGTAGGAGCTCTTTAACGAAAGAGTGGGCAAACGACTAAGCATGTTAATGCACGCAGGTCTTTCCCAATGCCAATATACATCGTCAACAATACGCAGGGAACAGAAAACAACGAAGGAAAAAAGACAGTAGCTAATGTGTACATATGATGAGCTCGGTGGAGCCCAATGGCCATTCCAGCACCTCCATCCGATATCATTTGTCTCGTCGCTCTGCCCTCTCACTTCCGTCGAAACGACTCGTTCAGCAAAGATACAGACCCCCCAGCTGCTTGCAGTCTATTTCATGAAGACCAAGGGCAAAGGCCCAGCCATAATTGCAATATGAACATTGCTCGCGCTTGCCGTTTAGAAACTTTTGATAGAAGCCTCCACACATGTCAAATGTCGACCGGAAAAACTACACCACATCGGCCAGCAAATGCCGAAACTAAGAGACAAATGCAACCTTCAAGTCTTATACTACACTCCCCCGATACTCGTTAAGTTTGAAACCCACATCATCGACAGTCGCAAGGTCGCTGTCAGTTGCGGCCCCGGCCGAGAAGAGTGAGCGCCGAGCTCCCAATAACTCTGCATCAGCAGACCGAAGCTTCCTGTGGGTGCCTCATGTGAGCCTAATCATAGGAAGCCACTGGTGTTTTCTCTGACTCCTTCTCTTCGCTGATTGCCTGATCTTGCTTTTGGCCTTGGGTGGGAGTTTCTTCCGTGTCCATAACCACGGGCTCTTCTTGTACCGCACCCTCAATAATTGTAGGGGTGAAAGAGTTGGCATCTTCCTTCTCAGGAACTTCGGAGTTCACGCCTCCATTCGACCCTGAAGACCCCACAGGAACGGTACCTTCCGCAATCCCCTGCTTTGCGCTGTTGACGATCTTGTCTGCCTCGCTGCCCTTCCCCGTGGCGTCACCTTCGACACCGATTGGCTCCTTCTTGTGTGCATCCTTAAGCGCGCCTCGGTCAAAACGCACAATCATACAGGACAGGTTGTCAGTACTAAACCGGGAAAGTGCGTGATCCACAAGCAGTTTAGATGCCGCGACAGGATCCTGCATGTTTCGAACCAAGTCTACAGCTTCCTGGTCTGTACACACATCCCATAGCTGTGAATTAAAAACAATTAGACGCTAGCCATTGAAAGAGAAATACAGGAGGTCCACTTACCCCATCGCAGGCAATAATAATAAACTCATCTAGGTCTGGCTGGATAACCGTCTCTGTAGTATAGGGGTGGCCAGTGACCAGATCCTTCATATAAGTGTCGCCAAGTGCACGGGTCACCGCCAATACACCGTTCACTCGGTTGTTGAGGATAAGACCTCCGGCTTTTGTAATGCGCTTTCCCTCATTCTCATCGCTTCCTTTGTGGTCGTAAGACAGGCGAAGAGCTTTCCCGCTGCGGCATAGAATTATACGCGCATCTCCTACATTCGCGGTGTACAGGACACGATGTCGAATGGCGGCAGATTTTAGTCTCGAAGTGGTACTCTCACTCTTCGTCGACGCATTGTCCTCCGTCTTTTCATCAGCCTTGCCTAAATCTCCTGCCGCGGCCGAGGCGATTGCTGGTGCAATTGCCTGAGAGCCAGTTACAGACTGATTGCTTGGGACACGGTCCTCCCAGCGAAGAACAGCAATAGCTGCGGTACACCCACTGTTCTTGAGAGGTAGTTGTTCCAGCTGGGCGTCAGCCGAACAAAACGACTCGTCAAGTAGCTGGGGTATGGGCTGGTTCGGATTTTTGCGAATTACATCTTCGAGGATGATGTGGAGCTTCTTTCCACACCAATCTGCTGCAAATGTCCCTGCATGACCATCAAATATTGCGAAATACCCATTGTCTGTTTCCACCGCGTCGGGAGACGCCGAGTCCTCTCCAGACGAGGGGGTCGAACCATTTCCAGTGGGCTTAGTAGCCCCTTTAGGCTCCGGGGCGGGCGCCGGCGTAGCCAAAAAGTTATATAGGAATGCATGGGTATCTTCCATGGTGCGACGGCACTTTTTGTTCTTATCTTCCCAGACACCGACGCGGAAGGTGGACCGAGGCCCCGGGACAGACTCTCCGGCAGAGTTGTTATAGGAGCCTTGGGGCACAACGAGGGCGGGATCTTGTTTGCCAAGCTTTTGCATTTGGGTCTGTGAGCTCGAGTCGGCACCACTGCGACTGCTGATGATAGTGTTCTTGGCGGCATTTATGAGACTGCTTGCTTTGCTACCGACACCGCTGCTTCTGCGCTTCTTGTCGGAGGCATTCCCGGTGTCCGGGTTTGGCCTACCCGGGGGACTACCATTGCCGCTGCGCTTCTCGCCGCTGGCAGCTTGGTTGCTAGTTTTTATGGGCGTGGGGTTTGATGAAGAAGCCGAAGTTGAGTTCGAGTCCGGGGATGGTGACTTTCGCTCTTTGATGGAGTTTGACTCTGGGCTGTCTGCCTTGGATGAGCCCGATCCACCACCAAACATCCTATTCAGCAAGCCGCTCCCTTGAGAGGAGAGGCTGCGCCGCTTGTTTCCTGCCAGTTTTTTCGTTGTATGGGGATCTGGGGGTAATCCGTAGGGGTCTGAGAAGAGATGGTCGAGACGCGGCACACACTTAGGTTGGGCAATTGATAAGGGAGGGGTCGGACGCGTTGTATATGCGAGGCTGCCTGGCTTGGCCACGGGACAGAGGAAGGGGGTCGAGCACCCCTTGTCGGCACACGAGCGGTCGGAACAGGTGGCTAAGACGGGACAAGCTAGTATTGAGAATAGAGAAGTTTAGAATTGACAGGTAGGCCTAGGGATCAATCAACCAGTGCTGAAGGTGTGTGACCTCGAGAGAGGGTTGGGCTTGTTGGACGGAGGGTTGTGTTCGGTTTCGGGTTGGAGAGCGACTGTGTTGAAACTATTAGTACTCAATGCAAGGTGGAAGACACGCAGAGGCGACGCAGTATCAGAGAGCTAGAAAAGAGATGCGTATGGGTCTCGGGGCTGGAATTGCAGTGATGGAGACAAAGCAAAGGAATCCGGGTAAGGTGGGATGGGTGGACGGCGGGGAAGAAGGTATTACAGCAGGAGGCAAGGGTATCAAAGGATACTACGACATGGATGGATGGGAATGGCAGGTGGTGAATAGAGGCACATGGATGGATGGGGCCTGGGCAAGAAGGCGGGACGGAAGAGCGCTGCTGGAAATAGCACGAGTGCCTTTGTGAGAAGAGGATGTGCTGCGTTTCACGATCAGAATACGCGAGCACGACCGCATCCCAAGAGGAAAGAACAAAGTTTACATTACATAATGTAACACACACCTCTGCTTTAGGAGTAATCAGGATGGAAGTTACGAGCTTGCGTTGGTTGAGGGTGGGAGGAAGGAAGGCACGAACTTGAAAGAAGTTGGTGTTTCGTGGACATGGAAGGAAGCACGGTGCTGTCTGGGGGTACCTAAGTATCAGTTTCGCAGGGTATAGTCCTATTTATGCAAGCCAACACAGCTCCGACAGCACCAAAAAAGAAGCAACGAAGGATATCCAGCAACTGGAGACCGAGCTTGAAAGGACTCGGACAGTCCCGCTACAAACTATTCACAAACAATGGATAATATGTATGTCCGCACTGTATGATGAGTATGTGAAAGGCAATCGATACCCAAATGTGGATGTTTTCTTTGCCGTTCCAGCAACTTCAAGCCTTTTCAGGGTAGTAGCCTCTGCAGCTTTGGTGTATTTGTGTGAAAACTAACGTAAAACGATGAGAGGCAATGATGAACCAACTTCGGTGATGACGAGCGGTGATGCTTAGCGCTGCGCCCGGCGGGGTAGTAGCAAGCCAGGGGTGCAACCTTCTTGGTCTCATGCGCATTGGAACGTGGTTGGTGGGCTTCCATGCCATTTGGGCATTGGGCTCACGACGACTCATAATGCTACGAGCAATTATATCCATATGGCTTCTCTGTGTGGACGTAAGTATACGAGCTTGACAGGACTTCGAGGATTATACCGTTTCTTCACAATTATCGCCATTAACAGTATCAATGTTGACCTGAAAAACTAATATCAAAGTACAAGCTCCGAGGGCGTTCCTTTCTCTCTCTCCTCAAGACAGAGAGAGAAGCAATTGAAGACAAGCTTCAGCATATCGTCAACGGACCGTTAGTTTCTTATCCCCGAAGGAACTGGGTTGACCATTTAACGGAACGACCGGCTGCACTGATCATTGGCTGAGTATATTTTCTTTTTGACTCGAATTTGGGCTCTCCCACTAGTCCAGTTCAGCATGCAGCCTAGAGGAGCTGATGTTAAACACCCTTCCATGACAGCAAACAATGTGAACATGGTGTTATCACGACGGGCTTCCTAGGATATAGCAAAGCCAATCCCACCAAGCCCCTAGTGTTCAGAGCATGCTTAGACGGCAGATCTCTATTCTCTCAGCAACATTCGAGCTGGAATTAAGGTCAAATTCCAAGCTCAGGCGCCCGAGGTTACGGTAAAAGCTACAAAGTAGACGTTTGCGTCAGCTCCTTTGGAGCAACATCAAGTGACCTAGATGACGCAATGTTTCCACCTTGCTAGATGTGTGGACTTGCGTGCCTCGGCGGCGATCATTCGGTTTGGTGGTCAGCCTGCCCAAGCAAACTGACCGCAAACTTCGTGGATTTTGGTAAAACTCAAGTCGTATAACTTAACAAGCATGAAATCCAGGGCTTCATTGCTGTACTGCATGCTCAATTCCAGCCACCTCCTGACATGTGTTTATTATGTTCTGCGAGGCTTCAAATGGAAATGAGAAAATAAAATAAGTCCCGAAGAAACGCCATGTTATTACGCCCAAGTCTTGTGATACTCCCATACCGTGATACAGCCGTGCTGTTCTCGGCCATTACCTCCTCAGCATGTCGAGTCGAGCCTGGAGGTCGTCGTCACCCTCCCCTCCTCCAATCGCCTGCGCAACCTTGCTCTCGCTCTCCTTGTTGGAAACCAATCCGGACGGTGTCTCACCGAGCTAGTACACAGTTAGCATCGGCATTTAAGGGTGTCTATTATGATGAATATGCGAAGAGTGAGTGACTCTGGGATATGGCTTACCGCCTGGTTCATGTCTACACCAATCTCCTCTAGGACCCTCTCGACCACCTCATCCCCCTCATCTTCTATCTCTGTCTCCATGGCATCGTCCATGACATCGTCCATCATTTCCTGCCTCTGCTCCATTATGTCGTTCTCGCGCTCAAATTCCATGGCAATGCGTTGAAGTTGCGGAAGATTCATGCTCTTGTTCATGCTACCCAGTGCTTGTGTAGCTCCCTTCATAGCCTGCATCATTTGCTCGTTCGTTCGGTATGTCTATGCAGGAAGAAAGGAAAGCTTGTTAGGTCTGTACCTATTGCAACAAAACGAAGAGAGGGACCCTGAGGCCCAGATCAGATTAATAGTCGTATGTACCTGTAATCGCAATGATATCTTTTGCAGTTGGCTTCGCATTGCGTAAAACTTCTCGATATACCGCCTCGTTCTGACAAGATCCTTTGCTTGGATCTTGCAGGCACCCATATTTCCCTTCTGGGCGCTCTGCTTGATCTGGGTGACTAAGGTCTTCTCTTGTCGCTCGAGCTTCGTTCGTAACTGATCAAGCTCGCGGATGGCCTTGTCGAGCATGCGCTGGTTCTTGCGCAGACGTTCGGCGGGCGTCATGCGCTTGCCAAAGGCCCATTCGATGATCTAGTATGTAGATTGAGTTGGTTAGACGGGTTCGGAAGGCGGGCTTTACCAGTTCCAGACGGTGGAGGGCCAGTAGACTTACATTCATGGTGGGCAGATTTAATGCAATAGATGATGGGGATCTCGGCGTATGAAGATATGTCACAGAGAATGCGATTCTACCAGAAGTGGTGGTATAGGAAATACGTCAACAGGCGCCAGGCACAGAGGGAGCGACTTGCTGCGGTGCCAAGTGGAAACTCATGTACCAGTGACAATGAGAGACAAGGAGAGGCACCGGAGAAGTGGGGCAGCCAAGCAGCTTTCTCGTATCGATACAATGAGGCCCAAGTTTATGCTTGTGGTTAGGCCAAGGCGATAAGATAGCCGCTACCCCTCTACCAAGTCTACTCAACTCTCGTCAAGACGGCATCTCACCAGATCCACAAGTTCCTAGAGAATTACCCGTGAGGAAGAAAGAGGAAAGCAAACCCCTCTTTCTAATGGCTTATAACGCTCCAATACGTTTAGCTTACTTCAAAGACTGCTACCGACTTGTCTATTCCATCAACCCGCCCATGGAGCCGTTGCTTCCCGATGGGGGGCAAATGTCACAGCAACGGGTTTTATTCACACACCATTACCAGTTGGGGGTCAATTGTAAACCCTGACAGTGCACTACTATTTATTCATAACCAAATGAGAAGTTAATAAGGAGTTTAAAAAGCTATCAAAACTCACTATACTATGAAGCTTGAGTATTAATGAATTTCTTTCTCTAGAATAAAGCGAGCAACCATCCAGTTGCCACCACATAAGTTAGCCGTTGCGTTGTATAGCGAGTGGATATATCAGAGGTGTGCAAATAGCGGTCAGTGACGAACAAGAGTGGGTCCAAAGGAGGGAACAGCCAATGGCAAGGCTCCAGCAAATTCCGGCCGTGGACCACGAGAGAGAAAATCATGCAGCGAGAGAGAACGGGAGAACTAGTCCGGGTCAATAATAACAAGTCACTGACGAGACTGACAGCAAAAATCGCCCCGATCATCCTCCACTTCCGAAACCACGTCAACTCCCTTCCCTCATTGACGCCCGACGATTCCCTCGACCACACAGCTCACGATCCCTTTTTCTATCAATGGGTTCCCGTCCACGGCTGTCATCATGAGCCAGCAATATTATAACGGCAACGGCAAAGGCAAGGGAAAAGCTCCCGCCGACCCAGATTCGGAAGAGCAGATGCCAATCACCGGCCCTTCCAACGCCAATAGCACCGACAATTCCTTTCCCTTCCCGACGACAACAATGCGCCAACCTGGTCCTCCAAATCCCGGCTACATGACTGTCGGTGGCAGCGGCACCACCTCATACCACGCTTCCAAGCTCCAAAATCTCATTGACACTGATTCCGGCTACGGGGATAGCAGCATGGCCGAGTCCGTCGCTTGGGGTCGGCCTCTGGTCGGGCCCAACTTCCACGAAGACAGCCCGATCCATTCCCTTCCACCCTCACACTCGACAAGCCAGGCCAACCTCCCTCAACCAGACCATCGACTGCATGCTGCCGCCATCCACCAACTATGGTACAACCAGCATCGCGGCAACCTTGGCCGATCCATCAGTCGTGCCGTCGACATGCTTGAGGGCTTGCAGGAGATGAATGTCAAATGGCCTGCACACTACCCCTCCGTTCAACGCACCGAAGTCGATATGCCTGCGAGGCCTTCGTCTCGCCCTGGTTTCCAGCACACTAACACATTCTCGCAACATGAGTTTGGCTCCATGTCCAGCCCCCCACAACCCCTCCGCCGAGCCATGACATCATTCGACGACTACGCCGAGTCCAGCTGCTCCAACGATTCCAAGCCTCCCGAACCTAGGCTAGTCAGTCCTCAAATTGCTCAGGAGTTCTCCATCCTGAAACTCGATCTTAAGCTTGGAGCCCTCCACCAGGCGGAGTTAGTGCACTCGCTTGAGAAGTCGTCCGTTGCATCGCTGCTTGATGGCAAGATCCGCTCTAGCATCAAGCACCTCCAGTCTCTTCGAGAGCGCATCGAAGACACCGCTAGCAAGGTTCTAGTCACTGGTGACCTAAATGCCGGCAAGTCAACGTTCTGCAATGCTCTTCTCCGACGAAAGGTTCTTCCGGAGGACCAACTGCCCTGTACGTCGATTTTCTGTGAGGTGCTGGACTCTAGGGAAAATGGAGGCATCGAGGAGGTCCACGCCGTACACAAGAACGCTGTCTACAACCGGAATGACGAATCGACTTACGATGTTCATCAGTTGAAGGAACTCGAGAAGATTGTGCTCGACAATGTTAAATACACGCAATGCAAGGTGTACATCAAGGATATTCGCTCCATTGACCAGTCCCTACTCAACAATGGCGTTGTCGATATTGTTCTCATTGACGCTCCTGGTCTCAACTCGGACACGACGAAAACCACAGCCATTTTTACGAGACAGGAGGAGATCGATGTGGTAGTCTTTGTGGTATCTGCAATGAATCACTTCACGCAGACTGCAAAGGAGTTCATCTGGGCTGCGGCTGCTGAGAAGGCCTACATATTCATGGTTGTCAATGGGTGGGATGTGATCAGGGATAAGGAGAGGGCGGAGAAGGCTATCCTAGACCAGGTCGCTGGTCTCAGTCCGAGGACACACAAGGAGTCCTCTGAGCTTGTCCACTTCGTATCAAGCAATGCCATCCCTATGGCACCGGGTGCCCCCGGCGGACCTGGAGGAAGCGGCAGCTCAAGCGGAGGAGGTGGTGGTGACGATCCAAGCGACCCCAAGGGCAAAGGCAAAGAGAAGGAGAAGGTTCAAGACTTCCAGAAACTTGAGCAGTCTTTGAGGAGGTTTGTCCTAGAAAAGCGTGCTAGGTCGAAGCTAGCACCAGCCAAGACGTACTTGACGAATATTCTGAACGATGTCATCACCCTAGCAGAGGTCAACAACGAAGTGGCTCAATCCGAACTTGATCGCGTCAACAAGGAGCTTCGAGAAATCGAGCCAGCCCTCGAATCCAGCCGCCGCAATAGGATGGAGATTGGAGATGAGATTGAGAAGAACGTTGAAGGGGTCTGCAACGATGTCTTTGACAACACTCGTACCACTCTCAATACGACAATCGCTGAAGCTGGCGACGAGTGCCTGAACGTGCCATACCCTGGGCTTTTCAGCTCATTCCAATACGCAGACGATCTAAAAGATGCAATTCTTTCCCGAGTGACGGCATCCGTGGCCGATTGCGAAGAGTATGCTCGCCAAAAAACTGTTGGTGGGGTGAACATACTCAAGCAATTGGGTCTCAAGCACCTAGGAAATGATTATGCCGATATTCAATTCCGACCTTCAGTGATGTTCAGCAGGAGGAGAGATGCTCTTGCCAAGCAGGTTGATATCCCGACTGAGGCTTGGGATTTCGTGGATTGGAATTCCCTCCTACAGAGTCAAGAGAAATTTGTCGGCCGTAGCATGGCTGTAACTCTTGCTACCGCTGTGGGAAGCCGTCTTATTGGAGGCCCCACATGGTTTGACCATGCAATCACAGCAGCGAAGGTGATGGGTAGTGAAAATTTGAGGAAGATGGCTGTTCCGGGTGCCGCGCTTGCTGGTAAGTTATTGCCATCGATCTTTTAAATATGGACCAACAGGGATACTAACAGATTCGCAGCGGTCCTCGCCGTCTGGTACGTCTTGAACCAGATTCCGAACACACTGCCCCACCGCCTGTCCACGAAGATTGCCGCCGAGCTGGATGCCATCGACTATGTCCACGCCAACTCGACTCGCGTTTCCAACTCTGTAAGGAAGGTTCTTCGTATTCCCGGTGAGAACCTACGTACCGGTCTTGCTCGGTGCGTTGAACAGCTGAGCACAAAGCGCGAGGAGACTATGAAGCTCAGGACCGAGTCCGACGTCGCGCACAAATACTTCAGCAATCTCGTCCGAAAGGGCCGTGAGCAGCGGTCCGGTCTCGATGCCATCGACCTCGAGGCACCACCTCCGGGCGCCAGTCACTACTAGATTTTCTTTGTCGAAAAGAAACATATCGAACTTTCGTAGATGATACTGGATGTGGGGTGAGGTAAATCGTTGCCTTTTTCTTCGAGCTTTCTAAAATCAAGCAAAGTGCATGGCCGGGGCGTTATTTTATACCTCAACGCTTTTTTATGTTTGGAATTTCCATGTAGTACAAACAACAAGAGCATCATGACAGACGGGGGAAACGGAGTGGGCAGGATGAAAGGAACTCACAAGCGGATAACGAGACGCACTGGCTGGCGTAACAAGGGGAAAAAAAGTAGGCAAATAGGTTGGTGGTGGGTTATTTGCGATTTTACCAAGCACCCCCTATTGCTAGCCAAAACATCCATACATATTATATAGTGCCTTCTACTACCCTGTTTTCTCGAACGAAAAACCACTCCTCCTTTATTTTATCCCTCGTTGATTTTTGGGGAAGCGCAAGCGACAGCTCTAAAGATTGGTTCATAAGAAAACTGTACATCCAAGTCTGGACAGTTTATATCAACCCACATACCGTAGTTATGAGAACAGAATGCATAATACCAACCAATAAATTGAATAATATTATTAGATACATCCAAGTCTGTCCTCCGCTCTGAATAAATCCTGTAACTTTGCTACAAAATAAAAAACCCAGAGAAAATAAAATAAATAAGAAAAAAGGATTTTGAATAAATAAATAAACTTCTGCACCCAAGAGTAATCTTTTGTGGCTAGCCCCCGAGTCCATTTTAGATTGGATGTTATACGTCATCCTGGCTGGGGACGGGCAAATGCTGCCTATCCCGGTAGTCATACCAGTGTACAGTGGGGTAACATTAAAAACGGATACTTTTTTTTTTTCCCCTCTCAACACCAACAACCAACATCACGGCCACTTCCTTCCAACAATGGTTACAACACCAAAACACAAGCGATTTAAAGATCGAATACATCATTCTTCTCGCAAGAGGGCGGTGATTCTGGAGGGGTACGGCTTAGGGTTAACGGCCGTTAATCTTGCCAGGAAATACCACCTAACCGTAGGAGCGGTAAAGGGTTTTATTTAACGATGGAGGCCACAAAATATTACCGATAATCCTATCCGGCCAGGCGCCCCCCGTAAGATTTCCGATCGTAATAAAAAATATATATTTAAAATTATTAATATAAACCCTTTCCTTTCCGCCTTTTAAATTATTTCTCGGTATAATTTTGGTATATTTATAATTATTTTAAATCGGTATTTTAAGGAATAGGGAATTTAATATACCCGAGCTTTTCGCCGGCCGAAATTAATATTAAAATATATAATAAATCGGTTTAAATTCGTATTACGGTATTATAAAAAAAAAATAAGCTTTTAGAAATAAATTATATATTTAAATAAATCCTTTATATAACGAGGCCAAGAAGAAAAATAAAAATGGGTTTTTTACCGCGCCGTTTATTAATCCCAAAATATTACCCCTTAATTTTAAAATTTACTTATTAACCATAACGCATATAAATAAGGTAAACGATTACTTTTTTAAAATATACAGCCTCGGAATAAGCCATCCAGGTATAAAGTTATATTTTGGGGAGCTTTTTATTAATCTTCCCGCATTAATTTTTTTACCCTCCTTAAAAACCCCAAATCTAAAAATAAAGGGATAATTACAAGGGTTATTCTCGCCACCCTAAAGGCGGTATTGTTTAAAATTTTAAAAAAAGGAATATTCTTTATTTAAAATAATGCTTTAATTTATCAGGTATTTATAATATAAGATTGGCTGGCGTAATGGGCGGAAGAATATAACGTGGAAATTATTAATTGGCCTACGTATAATCCCGATTTTAATCCCATCGAGAATATCTGGAAACTTTTAAAGGAAAAAATTATAAATAACTTCCCTAAGTTAATAAACCTCCCTAAAAATAAGGTTATTTTGGATAAACTTATAGATATAATAAAAAGGTTGTGGGAGGCGCTTAAAGATAGGGTCTTTTAAGCGGAGATAAAATTAATATTAAGGCGTATAAAGGCAATTATCGCCGCTAAGGGTTAATACACCAAGTATTAATGTATATTTTTAAATACGCCTATTTTTTAGCTTTAAATTAATCCTAATTAGGAAATTCCAATCGTTTTAATGCTTATTTAATTACAGTTTTAAATATAGTGGTCAGCGTGCGGGTTAGGCCCAAAAAAAAAAGTATCCGTTTTTAATGTTACCCCACTGTATATTCTTCTTATCTTTTTGATAAGCTCCCTTGGCTAGTGGTGGTGTTCATCTATGCAAATCATTTATTCCGAGTCACGACAGGATTCCCGAGTTCGGAGAAACTTGGGCATCCGGCCCCTGTTGAATGATCATCCGTGCTTGGAAAATTACGCGTGATGATGGCTAGATGAATAGGTAGGTCGGTCTTACGTAGATGTTTCGTCCATTTATCAGATGCTTCAACATTCATGCAATTATTCCATACTAGTTTATCCTGGTGTCCGGATCATAAGTACGGACTAATATATATATAATAATACATTGGGCTTATCTATCATTATATCACAATGACGGCAGTGGAGTATCACATCGTACCAGCTAGATACATAGTAATTTATTCCAGAAGAAAAAAAACCTAATGTCATTCTTTGTCGCCTGAAGCTCCCCTTGCCGTTCCCACGCAAACCTATTTGTTTTGCCCTGGGGTATTTATCAAATTCGAGCGAATTCCAATATGCAAAAAGAAACAACTGAAAAAATAAAAAAATTAGTCCTCGGAAAAGAATAAATAGCAAGCAGGCCCCTTTCCTTCAGTAAATAGAGTAACAGACAGCAGCAATCCAGCCGAGTGATCGGAGATGTAGTAGTAGCGGTGGGGTGGGGTTCGTAGAAGAGGAAAGAGACACCGCCACAATTAGCCCCAAGCCAAGTCCAGTCCTGAAAAGAGAAAGAAAAATTTGGAAAAAAATACAAGGAATAGAAACATATCAGAGATATGATGAGGGGAGTTTTGGTTGAAAATATTTCCTCCCCGAATAGACACTAGAGCCTGTAGTAGTCAGTTGAAAAATCCAAGTCTACAGACTTCGGTGGAAATCCTCGATTCTGGGTAGGGAAGTAGAAGCAAGGGAGCGATCATTCAGACCCTCCCAGCACTCCTTCTGCTCAACCTCTCGCGTGCCCCCTGGACAACGCTCCTCTCCAACGCAGACAAGCTGCCTGAACCACAATCAGCAGGTCGCTCGGCCTCAACAGCTTCAGCCTTAGGAACAATAGTCCACCTCCTGACAGGGCCGCCCATCCCGGGCCACAAATCCGTAGGTAAGTGGTCACCAACATCCTGCTTGAACATCTCCCGCTCCCTCATATCGCTATCGACGAGCTTATCTACGCTCTCCTTGGCTTTGCGCCAGATGTTCTGAATCTTCTCATTGACAGCCCTACGCCTCTCGGCCTCGAGAATGAGGCTGTCGTATGCCTCAGAGTAGCTCTCGTAGATGTTCCTCAACCTCTCCATCTCTTGGAGCTTGTCCCCTATCGCACTCCTCTCATTATCCCAGCGGTCGATAAACTCAATCTCAGCCTGCACGTAGCTGCCTAGCCTGCTTCCCACCTCTTCCAGTATGCGGTAGGCGGAAAGAAACAACATGTTTGTTGTCTTTGATTGCTCGGCCTGGGAAACCAGGATGGCATACTCACTCTCCATTGCTTCTAGCCGCTCGTTCAGTTCTGCTACCACGTCGCCGACCTCTTCCGAGTCGCTTGCCACCACGGCAAGCATGTTGGCCCGGTCGGAGGCGCTCAGCGGGTCAACCTCGGGTTGCCCCTCCTGTTGGGCGATGACGCCACTTATGGAGACGCTTTCAGCATTCACGGAGGAAGAATAGTGGGACGCGGTGGTCTCGGCTGCTTTTAACCTTGCTAGCTCTGCGCCCCCTTCCGTTGTTCGCACGGCAGTCACACAGAGGTCAAAGTGCTGGGTCAAGGAGTTAAGAAGCTTCGCCATGCCGTGAGAATGCTCTATAAGTGATTCGAGCAGATAGGGGGTCGATTGTTGGGTGGAGTTTGAATCTGACGGTGAGGTAGAGGGGGGCGAGAGAGTCTTCGTGAGAGAACGAAGATCATTTTCGAATCGTAATAGGTCGCTATCAAAGGATTGTTGTATTGCCTGCGCATCAATGACAAAATTGTTAGACATGTGATGAAATTTCGCTATCAAGGGTATTGTTGGCGTCACCAGTCACTACCATACCTGTAGCTCCCCTATGCTTTCCTTCAAGGATTCGCGCATTCCATGGACGCTCTTCTCGTCTACGAAATCCATTAGATTCTTGGGCTCCTCGCCCTGGGGTCTGAATGCGCTTTCGATGATTGTGCCGCGAAGCACATTCATCGTGGCGTTGAGCTTGCCGTCGGCCGCATCCATGTCCCGGACGATTTCGCCAAAGTCCTTCTTAGCAGTATCGTAGGTCCGCGCCAACCCCTTGCGAACGCGAAGGAGAAGGCGAGCCTGGTCCAATATGCCACGACGGAGGAACTCCGACTGCGCATTAAGGACGACTGTGGTTTCGAGGGCCCGGCGGGCGTCTTGTGTTATTTCATCGGCACGGAGAACTAGGGAGATGGATGAAAGGGATCGCTTCGCGGCAAGGAGGTGCTCCACCAGAGTTTCGACGGGAACCGAATCTTCTGAAGCATATCCTGATGTTCGGTGAGAACCTTTGTAAGAGTGGGCGGACGTCGATGAGCCGAGGCTGCCGCTGGACCTCGGGGCCGGAGAGGCGGCCATGGTTGTTGATGGAGGAGCTGGAGTGGTCGAATGGCTGGGATAGGACCAAGCTACAAAGTGAGGCTGGAATGAGCTATGTACACGAGTGCCTTTGGCGGGTTCGGAAAGGGGAGAAATCCTCTGGCTAAGGGGGCAGAAAATGCATTCTTGTTGAAAAAACGCGACTGGGCGAGAAAGGAGAAGGGAAAGGGAAACTGGAATGGACAAGACGGGAGGAAGTCAGTGTGAGATCTAGGGAAACGGCAAGGATCACAAGGTGCTGCTCTATCATGCTGTTGTAACTTTTCGTTATCGGCTGGTATGGATAACAAACTTCGGAAGCTGCGTTTCAGGGAAGGTGCAGCAAGGCGGCCACTATCGATTAGCGCCGCAGCTTACCATTGGTTCCAAAATTTCCGATCCATTCTGACCTTGCGGCCCCCCAATGTTGCCTAAACAGCACTTTTTAGAAGTAGAAATACTGCGTTCATGCAAGATTCAGTTCATGCATATTCGCTGTACTTGCACAGCAAGTACTTCTTGCTTCACACCGAAGTTGTTCCTCGAATCAAGACATTTGGCATCTGGACCTGCCGTAGTCCCCATAATTTAGTCAATCACCTCTACCCTACCTTGAATTGTCTAAATTGACTTCAATGTTGTCTCTCTCGAAACGCCAAGGAGAGAAGTGGTCTCATGGAGCTAGTCCCTTTTACACTTCGCAGGAAATTATTGATGGACCGCGATATCAACAATGGATGCCACTAGTGTCTTCCGGATATTTAAATGTGCGGGGAAGATGGGCGATCTACCTCGATGTTCTAAAATTGCACTTTCCCAAGCAAACAACCATAGATGGATGGTTGCCTCGCCGTAGGCCAAATCGGACTGCCTAATCTATTCCGCTTTCGCATGAATTCCACTGTTTCTACACTACGGGCGGTCTTGAGAGGTATCACGTCCTCTCGCAGTAGAAACAACAGTAGTAGTACTCCCGCATCTCTGTCGCAACATGAGTACTTTGCGGCCAGAAATCTGAGGTTGTCAACAAAAGCCCTTCAACCTCCTCAACTGCGTCGCCCCTCACCATCGTCCCAGACATCTCCTGCCGAGTAACCGCTTGTGGTTTCTTCATGTATCTACTAGCCTTACAACGGTAGTTCTGTTGTGCAACCAAGCTGAAGGGGGGACTGATAAGCAGAGGTTGGACATGCACTTGTATTATACCAAAGCATTAGGAAAGGCCAGACTAGACCCGATGGCGTCTGACTAGCAAACACTTCTTTTGAAAGAGTCCTAGTGAGTTAAGTAAAAGAACTACAGATCCCTCCAGCCAAGCGCATCTGACAAAGGTGTGCTTGTGCTCGCCATGCTTTCAACGATTCCCAACAAAGTAGCCTCGAACCACTGAACTCTAAATGGAAAAGTTGTGTGTTCAAAAATCTCTGTAACCTGCCCTTCGATAGTGTGCACCTTACCCAGTAACTGCCAGATTAGGAAAACAAACAGAGATGACCAATATACCAGAACATCTCCTAGTCCAAGGGACCTTTTCAACATGCCTGATTTCGCTATTCTTTTGCCCGGTATATATCAACAACAACATCGCGAAATGCGCCGCCTCAGATGCGACAGGAACACATGCTGACTATTTCCCAGGCTCGAGCCCGAAGAATAACCATTGCTATCAACATCTTCCCCAATACGTCTTGCTGCCGCTACGGCGCGTCACTCATGGTATCATCCGTTTGTGTTAGAGGAGTGTTGTTACTTCCTACACCGGCAGAGGACATGGACGGTGTTTCGGAGTTGTCGGTAGTCGATTGGGTAGCTGATCGCATGCTTTCAGATGATGTTGCCGGCATGGTCTTATGCGGTGTGTTATTGAGTGGCGGCTTCTGGGCCCATGATATATCTCTGTTCGAAATGTCAGCTTGGGTTCCAGCTTCCAGGGGTTCTATATCTCAAGTGTGTCAAACTCGGCCAAAGCCACTTTGGAGTGCGCTGACATACAATGGCATGTAAGTGTGTATCTAGATATTTCGAAGAGACAGGTTAGCCGGGAACAGGTTACGAAAGCTCGGCGACAATGTAGATTGAATGCGCCTTGCATGGTCACATTAATGCCGCTCTTGTCCGGGTTTCAGCAACGACCGCTCCTTGCAGCTGGGGCTCGGCAAAACTTACCCTGGGGCTCATCCACTCTTCCTTGACTTCATCACAGAGCTTCACTATCTCGTCATGGCTCAATCCAGCAATGGCGAAAATCTTCATGCTCAGGCCCTCGATGTTTTCGTAAAGGTCCTGGAGCGCCATATGACCAATATTCTTTTCCCTCTTGCCCTTGCACCATGGGCCGATGGGTATTTTCAGCTTCATCTCCCTGACTCTTCTGAAGCCGCGATTGCGCATCCTATTGGCATGGCGCAACCCTGCCTGAGGATCCACTCCGATCTTGGATGCTCCTAGCATGAAGTTCTGGGCCCATCGATCGAGAGCACTTCCTGGCCGGACGGTGCCATCGTCGCAGCCAAAGGGAATGTGGAACTCTTGCAGCTCCAGCCATGCTCCGGGCTTGAGTGCCGTGTATGACTGAGATACAAACAGGTCCCAGTCGCTCACTCCCATTCCTATAGCGCGTGTGTGGACGTAGTCGAACTTTCCAGCCCAGTCGGAGGGCCAAGGATGGTTGGCATCATCGATCAAGAAACCACAGTTGGATGGTATGTATTCGGGCTGGATGGGTGATAGATCGGTACCGATTATCCGGCACTCCGGGTACGCATTGGCGAATTCGATTGCCCATGCTGCGATTTGCAGGTCAGCTATCGACCCTCACATGGTCTACGCCCCGTAAGATTCATCTGGTACCCGTCCGATCTGGTGTTTGCTAATTGAACTTAGAAAGGACCGAACCCAAGGTCAAAGCACTCACCTCCAGTACCACAACCAAAGTCAACAGCAGTTGTGATATCTGTTGAAATGGGTGCGAGAGCAAGTCGTTGGTTGAAAACGGCAGTCCAGATCATGTGCTGAAGCTCAAGGCGTTGTATTTCCTTGTCATCATTTGGCAATGCATAATCTGAGACAACATCGTGAGCTGCATGAAAACCAGCAGGAAGGAATGGGTGGCGCGACTCACGGCTCTCATAAGCATGATACCGGCGACCATGCTCAAACTTGAACTGGGTGGCTGAATCTGTCATTGAAGTCGCGAACCTAGCATGGAGAGTTAGAGGTGCGCTCAGTCTAAGGTGTGCCAAGTGAGGTGCATCGCAACCCCACGAGAAACATGTGTTGTGCGGGGGATATCTCACGATGCCGAGTCGCTTGCGCCGTCAGAAGATGACTATTGGTCAAGAATATGTGGTGTTAGGAACTAGTTCGTATTTATCTCCTCCATAGCAGCTTTTCCCCTCCCCTCTGGACTCCACAACGAACCTCAGCTTTCAAGTCCCATATTAAGCCTTCGAAGCTTCTGGCTGTTGCTGTCGAGGCAGTACCATCATCAGGGGCGGCGACCTGAGGGTTCGGTAGGTTTGGAGAACTTGTAGCTGGAGGTTGAGCTGAGCTTCCTGGGTTCGATGAAAATAATGCTACAGGCGGGGGCGCGGGATTCGCAGTGGACGTGTTCGGGGCTTGGTGTGCGGCAGGTGGCGCTGGGGTATCTTCGTCCATTGGATCCATTATTGTAGGTTCAAACTGTCCGTTATTTCTCTATCCTCTGAATTGTGATCGTGTCTGCTGGCGGCGCCTTCGCCTGCGGCTATGTAGCTGCCTCTTTGTGTCCTAGGGGGGGGCGGAGGATTCGGAGGCAATGAAGGACAGCCGGATTGGTGTTATTGATGCCGAGGAGTTTTGGTGTGCTGCGGAGGAAAGATCGAGCTGAGATCTGGGGTTACTTGTTTGCTCTTGTGGTGCATGGAGCCAAGGTGTCTTTTAAACGAGCTGGAAAGAATGCCGGTCAAAGCGATCCATTATAGTAACATACCTAGCACCTCGCATGCGCAAGCACCCTGCGATTGATAGGAGCCGAAGGGAAGAAGAGAAAAAAGGGAACCTTCTTGGGGGGGTAGTGGGCTCGAATGTCGTGCGCTTGTTCGCCCGTCATATTTCTAATTAGTGGACATGCAGATGCATCTAATTTTTGAACAGTACTTGTGTAGGGGCTGGCCTATACGAAGGAATTCTGCTCTTGATGGCGGAATCAAAACGTCACCCGTTTTCTGTCCTATCGGGTCGGAACCGGGATTGTCGATTCTTGCACAGGCCATACCAGCAAACCGAGCGGTCCTCACCGGTCCCATAACACAGTCCAGCTCAGAGTCGATAACATCTGATGGGTGGAGATCTAGGAGTACAGGAGTTCGGAGAGGTTGCAAAGAAGTTCCAAGTGGGACTTGGAATACAGCAGAAAAGGAGGGGGGGGAAAGGAATTACTACACGAGGGTGCTCAATCATTATGACCATGTCCGCAGCTGCATATTCCAAGTGGATGCTTTCGTGCCCGCGAGTCTGATATCTCACATTTTGCCATAAACCAGCCTGGCATGGTGCTAGAACTCCAGGCCGTTCGTTTATGAACAGAGTGTTCTTTGCCGAATATTAACTAGTTTCCCAGTCGGGTCTGTGCCCCACATTGCTCTTCGTGATGTCCTTTTTCATACAATCAAGATATCATAAACGATGGGCTTCACAAACGACCTAGAATAGTGTCGAATATTCCATGGTCTGGATAGATCACAGGTCTTTTCGTTGCCAGTCCTGTGTGTGTATGCACTGTGTAGCAGCCCCTCATCTCAATGCGGGATGCTGGATGGGCATGGTCATCTTACATTGGCCAAAAGGTCTATGTACCAGCATGCAGCATGCACAACAAGACTTTAGCCCAAAATCAGCGAACAACATGGCCTGGCAAGGGACAGAGACATCTCGCACATGCATTGTGCACCACCTTGGCCCCGCTAGTCTGCAACTCTCAGAGGCTATTCCGGAAGTAGAAATGGCAATAAGCTGATGGGATCTTTATATTTGCCTGGATGCTTATATGAGTACGGTGACTTGCCTTTTTTGTCGTCGAGATCGAGCTACTGTACGTACCTATAAGTAGTAGAGCGTGGGGGGTTCTCCAGGTGGAGATGAACTTGTGAAGCGGGCCGATCGATCATCAGCCCTACTGTCAATCGGTTGGTGCGTTTCATCAGAAATCACCAGAGAATGTGTATGGCGGTCATTGTCTTGAGAAGGATAGATGATTCTCTGCGGCCATTTTAACGTAGGTGGTCCCTGAGAGAATATTGAAAACGGCTAGGGACAGCCAAATATGCGCATCCAATTACACCCGTCGAAGACTCGAGCGTGGGAGATGGCTGACGGAGATGACGACGACATTCAACACGTCTATGGGAAATACAAAGGAATGGAACTTTGTTGTCGCAAGTCTTTGAACTTATGTATACAATAGATAGCTTGGACATCGAAATAGGGTGGCGACCTTGACCAATGCCATGCTGTTCTGAATATGCAATTGACCAGGGGTTTGACGTGCGACGGGGCGCGGATAAAATACAAGCCCCTACATTGGCAGGATGTCCAACTTAAGCCTCATGACAGGAAGGGTCAATATACATAACATTGGGTGTGGACTATTTCAAGATTGTTCATAAATTGTGAGGGAGACCCAAATCCGGTTCCAGAAACGTCTCGCTTTTTGGTGACAGAGAAAGTCAGCCATTACCGATGGCATTCAACAAGTTGCCAATGAGGCGTCTCACGTGCGAGGACTGTGCCAAGATAGCCGGCCAGCTGGAAGCCGAGACACTGTGGGGGGGAAATGTTAGTGGAGTACTGACTTCTGCCCGAAACGCCTTGTTATCTCAGCTCTATAGTAGGTACACCGATATCAGTCGGGCCGTGGCCGAAAAGCAAACCCGACTCTGGCGGCTGATAACGCCATTTTCGCCGCAACAGGCTCACCTCCAATGCTCGGTCATCCAAAGCACGCACACGGCTCCCGACCACGAAACGAACGCAAGAAGAGCAAGAGATAATCCCTCAGAAGCTCGATAATCATTTTTAAACTCCACTCGTTCCTTACTAAACGGTTCACGCTCGCTGTACCCCATAGCTTTTTGGAGCTTATCGTCTCCTTGGTTGGATCGATGGTTCCTGCATCGATAAAGTCGGTCAACAATCAGACGACATTCTTGGCGACATAGTTGAACTGAATTACGCAAACCTCAGCCCTGATTAACTCAAAATATAGAGCCTCACATCGTCCCACTGTTCGCCTCCAGTCTCAGCCGCAATCCAGACCAAGCTTCTAGAGCTTGGCCGCCCTGTCCCATATCCAGCCCCCCCCACAAGCACGCCATTTACTACTGGCTTGCGCTCACCGGGCTACTGGTAATTGCGACAGGCAGTTTTTTACCCTCTCTGGTGCTTATACTCTTCTCACTCCATGGGTGACTCCTTTTATCCCGTATATCAATCATGACTTCCCCTCCTGGAGAACCTGCACCCCCCTTGCGACAACCCCAGCGGAAAGAAATGGTGATCAACAGTTCCTCTACCGAGCGGAATCCCGTCTATATTCCTAGCAAGAACGATCACGACCACGAACCCAAGAAGCGTGATAACCATGTCTCCCCGTCCTCTAAGGAGAGCTGCGACAGACGGAGGGCCGAAGACGAGCATTCGCAGCTGTCTCATGTTCCAACCCAGCTGGTCGGCAAAACAGTCACCCCTTTCCTCCGAGAACACATCCCCGGCCTGTATGCTCCCATAGGAAAGTCGACGGCTGCTAGCTTGAGCAAAAGCAAGGACCCAAATAGCAAATTCTGCTATAGGCACCAGCCTGACGCTCGGTGTAGGAGGGCGGCAGATGAGGTCAAGATGGAAAGCATCCAGAGGGTATGATTGACTCCATCCAAGCTTTATGTAGTGATACAGTACGGACTAACCCCTATGTTCATTTAATAGGAACTGGACGAGCTTCCTCAGGATGATCGCCAAGCCATCGCGCACGTTTGGTCTCTATTTTCCGCCGCCCCGTCCAAGCACAGAGATCTCATGCTGAAAGGCATCATCACCCAATGCTGCTTTCCCCAGCTGTCTACAGTATCTAGAGAAGTTCAGGAGCAACTTAAAATAGATTTTATCACTGCGCTTCCACAAGAACTCTCCTACCAGATCCTCGGATTGCTGGACACCACATCGCTGTGCAAGGCAGCACAAGTCAGCCGTCGCTGGCGCGTTCTGGCAGATGACGACGTTGTTTGGCATAGAATGTGCGAGCAGCACATCGACAAAAAGTGCAAGAAATGCGGATGGGGACTGCCCCTGTTGGACCGTCAGCGACTTTCCGAGTTCAGCAAGGAAGCACAGTCCCACGTTGATAGCGCCCATGGCCCTCCATCTCCTCCGGACTCTCAAACTGCTAGCAAGAGAAGCGCTAGCATCGATGCTGACAACAGCCGCGCCAAACGACAGTGTATTAGCCGGGTCAGTGGGGAGATTATGACACACAAGACGAAGGCACAGCTCGAGGAGGAACGAAAATTCAAGCCATGGAAGGTCGTCTATCGAGACCGCTACAAAATTGGCTACAACTGGAAGCACGGGCTTTGTTCAGTGAAGACTTTCTCCGGACATGAAAACGGGGTTACTTGTTTACAATTCAACGACAAATACCTAGCCACGGGCTCGTACGATGCCACCATCAAAATATGGGACATCGAGAGCGGTGAGCTCCTACGCACTCTTGAAGGACACCAAACAGGAATACGCGCTCTCTGGTTTGACGATACTCGCCTGGTTTCTGGGAGCCTTGACCATACCATCAAAACTTGGAATTGGAAGACCGGAGTCTTGAATGCGACTTTCCAAGCTCACACAGACGGTGTCATTTCGGTTCATTTCGAAGGGGACTACCTGGTCTCTGGAAGTATTGACCACACCGTCAGGATCTTTCAGTTTTCTACCAGGATGACATGGGTTCTGAGAGGACACAGCGATTGGGTCAACCATGTACGGGTCGACTCATCCGCCCAGGTCGTATACTCGGGATCTGATGACTGCACAGTCAAGATGTGGGATCTCGCCTCCCTGAAGTGCATCAAGACATTCGCTGGTCATGTCGGCCAGGTACAGCAGCTGTTGCCCATGCCAGCAGATTTTGAGCCTGAGCTTGATAACCCAGCCGATGGCGCCGACTCGGCATCAGTGGCAAGCGGCCGTGGTGGTACGCCCAATGGCAGCCAGGAACTCGGGGGTCGGCCAATAGACAGGACCGCGTATGGAGAAACCTTCGACAATCCCGATCGACCTCTCCCTGCAAGATACATCATGACGGCCGCCCTCGACAACACGATGCGACTGTGGGACACGGCTACGGGACAGTGCATTCGGACGTTCTTTGGCCATCTCGAGGGCATTTGGGGCCTGGCTGCCGACACTCTTAGAGCGGTGACCGGTGCTAATGACAATATGGTCAAGGTATGGTGTCCTCGAACTGGTAAGTGTGAGAGAACATTCACGGGGCACACGGGACCTGTGACATGTGTCGGCCTTAGCGACAGTCGCATGGCGAGTGGTAGCGAAGACGGTGACGTGAGGCTGTACAGCTTCGACGGAGATTGGGGACTGGAGGAAGCAGGAACCCCATTTTAATGTCAGGAGAAGAAGAAACAACAGTACATTTTCTTTTGCTCTTCGTTCGTATTCCTGTCTTCTATACCCATGATACAACTCCTTCCACAGCCTGCTGGACTGGATATAGCATATAGATTTTTTTACTCGAGGATTGTTTTTGAATGACGGATTATGGTCTTGGGTGGGCATCCTGGCGCTCGGAAAACTGGGATATTTGGGGCATGGAGACGAAATGGACGATACTGGCGTTGGTCGCGAATCTTTACTGAAAATATGGGGGTTTTGGTGGTATTTCTTGTGAGGAGCTTCAGACAGATGGAGGGCAACGGTAATATGTGGGCTATATGGGTTATATCTTGATTTCCCGTCATTGGCATGTGTTGCTGAACTTTCGCGGAGCGATTTGTGTCTTCACAAGCTTGAGTCTTCTAGATGATTTCCACGTGAATGAATGGTAACTGTTGGCGCATTGGGCCGTAGGGCTCTGCCATTGGATACAAATTGAGCAACTAATAGTGTGATATCAATGGTATTCCTTAGGGCCCAGTCCCGACATGTGAAAACAATGGGAACTGTCGCAGAGCCGGACAGACGAAAGTTTTGCCATGCCGAATCGGAGTTATGTCATGTATACTTGTTGTACCGTAGACTTAAAACATCCTTGCGGGGAATGAGTTCGTGGGTGTTATCGTGATTGGAAGCCTAGGGGATCACGCGTTGTCAAGCCATCATCACGATTGTTAACGGACGAATATTGTTTTCGCATAAACACCCCCACCCCACAGTGGTGTGTCTATCAGAACACCAACACACCCAAGATACCGGACTGTCGTCTTGGAGGGGGGAGGCTGGAACATATGAACCTCGGCAAAAGAAAGATTCCTTCCAAGCTGCACTAGGATGAACCTCTTAAGCAGGTCTCGATGGCAAATCGGAGGGGAAGCGCCCCGGGAGAACCCGAATTTGATGCATGGGTCTATCCCAGTTTCGCCTAGAAGACGAGGCCCAGCTGGATGGTGCGCGCCGGCTAGATATGTAAGGTATGCGATAGTGCAGTGTGTACATGTGCCCAGGGCGGGGTGGCGGCGGCTCGATTTCATTTTATTTTTTTTATTTCCCTGTTCCTTCACAAGCTCGGTAGGGTTTCGGCATTGAGACGGGGAATTTATTAGAAAAAGGAAGGGCACTTGCTGGTACCTTGCGGGCCTCGACCCCAGGCCCAGTGACGTACAGTAGGTGGGGTCAACGGGATGAAGAGGATGGTTCCTGGAGCTGATTCGAGGGGAGAGGTGAGCTGTCTCTTCCAGCTCCCATTCTCGTTGCAAAGTTAATCTGGTATTCTTCATTATTAAAAATTCATATACAGTATTGGAAAGCAAAATTGAACGGTATTCTAAACATCGCGGAGCAAAATATACGTGCGCGAAGAGGCCATATGAGTAGAAGAAGAAGTCCGTGGTCCGTGGTTATCATTGGTTGTACATTGAAAATTATAGGACGAAAGGAAGCCGCTGGCTGCTAGCGTGCCTGCTTGACATGTGCCGACGGGCAAAACTTATGTCTAGCTTCTTTCCGGAAAAGGACATGGGGGGAGCCAATTTTTTATCTAGTCAGCCAGGTTATTTTTGTTTGTCCAGATCAGAAAGTTTTCCTCCCTCGTAGATACTCGATCTCCGCTCTGCCGAAGTGCACCTTGTCTCCTCCGATAAATTTCTTTTTCTCCGCTGCCATCCCTTCGGTCTCCGTCCTCGCAGCACATAATCAAGACAAGATAAGATGTACCTACATGAATACACAACATATGAGAATGACGTTGGATTATTATTTGCGCAACCATGTCCTAAGAAGCCACCAGCACCTTTTTCATTTGCCTCCCTTTCCGTTTCTCCAGTTCTACGCCCGGAACCATGTTTGGCTCACACCCGTCCATCAGCATGAACTACCATCCGCATGTGGGTGGCCCTCGGAATCCAGGGCTGCGAACCAATGATCTGTTTCTGAGCTGGGAATCTCTAGATCTGGCGAAGTAGTTGTCGCATACAATCTCCTACTCGTTCGTCCGTGATGTTGTGAAAGACCTTCCTCTTCCACCCTTGGCACCCACTGGCTAGACAATAAAAGAGTACCGAGCTAAGCTATGGGTAGTTCCCGGTGCCAAACATTTGCCCCACATTTCTTTCCCTTACTTTGCCCTAGGACCCATGATGCCATCCCCCGTTTCCCCACGAGCCGCGGGCCAGAGGAGAGGGGGCCAGGAGCCAAGTTGCGATACTGCCCTAGCTCGTTCCCACCACCACCACACCCAGCCAGCCCCTACTGACTGTACTATTTGCCATTCACAAAATTACGTGTGGCGGCGGGGTCATTGGTGCATTTCTATCATAATCGCGGGGACGCTTGTCATTCCCACAGGATGACCGGGGGAAACGATTCCTGTTGTCCATGGTTGGACCTAGCATCTCACCGGCATGTTCCCCATGGGCTGAGTCAAGAAGCTTCCATCAAGTATATCTAGACTCAGTCGCCGAGATACCGATGGCCTCTTTGGCCCGAGGTTGGTTTGTGATTTTTATATATCTCTTAATTAGTTCTGGTCCCGTTTTATCTCTCCTTTCCAGGTCCAGTCTCTTTTACCCCTGAACCATTATTTTTGAGCTTCTTCCTCATCACATAACCCGCCGTTACCGTCCAAATTGACTCTTCACCATCCCATATTGCGGCGTTCACGGGCTTTGGAACAACTACTAGTACCTCCGTGTTCAAAATATCAGAAGCAGTAGTTGCTAGAACTTGGGTAGCCCAAACATCACAGCCCCTGTAGTGATACTTTCCTGAAAGAGCTTAACCGAGGCGAGGCAATCCGTCGTTGTTGTCGCATAGCCATTGGATACTCATTGCTTGCTTGCTAGAATTTCCTCACATCCTAGACGTTATATACCCCATTTCCTAGGCGCGAACTGCTAGAGATACCCTTTTGCTTTCCTCCCGCCCTCAAACGCACAACCAACAAGGCACAATGGCGCCAAAAAAAAACGGAAACGGCGACAAGAAACCGCCTTCGGCGGCCACAAACTTGTTCGCTGGGGGTGGTGCTGGTATGACGGAAGCTCTGGTCTGCCATCCGTTAGGTAAGAACTCCCTCTGCCAGCTTCATAGCATGCACGTTTCCCCTGGAGCATGACAACATCCAGGGCTATAGATATTGACCGTGCACCCGCCGCTGTATAGACACAATAAAAGTCCGAATGCAACTCTCAAGAAGAGCCCGCGTGCCTGGCGCACCAAAACGGGGCTTCATCAAGACGGGTACGGAAATTGTACGCAAGGAAACCCCACTCGGTCTATACAAGGGTCTCGGAGCTGTCATGACGGGCATCGTCCCGAAAATGGCCATCCGCTTTACGTCATTTGAAGCCTATAAGCAAATGCTTGCGAACAAGGAGACGGGAAAGGTATCAGGGAAGGCCACCTTCTTTGCCGGCCTCGCTGCGGGTGTAACAGAAGCCGTCGCCGTAGTGACCCCCATGGAGGTCATCAAAATCCGACTGCAGGCGCAACACCACTCCATGGCCGACCCTCTCGACATCCCCAAGTACAGGAACGCTGCACATGCTCTCTACACTGTCGTGAAGGAGGAAGGATTCGGGGCGTTGTACCGCGGTGTCAGTCTCACGGCGCTGAGGCAGGGTAGCAACCAGGCGGTCAACTTCACAGCTTATTCTTACTTCAAGATGTGGCTGCAGGACTGGCAACCGAACTACGAGGGACAGAACCTTCCCTCGTACCAGACGACGTTTATCGGTCTCGTTTCGGGAGCGATGGGCCCGCTGAGTAACGCTCCCATCGATACCATCAAGACGAGGTTGCAGAAGACTCCTGCGGAAGAAGGCGTCTCGGCGCTCCAGAGAATCTCGAGGATTGCTGGTGATATGTTCAAGTATGTTTGCACCGCACCTTCCCCCTCGCTACCCTCGCTAAAATGAGATTCGATCGTCGGGGAAACAAGAATACTAACAATTTGAATGAATAGGCAAGAAGGGTTCCACGCTTTCTACAAGGGCATAACGCCTCGTATTATGAGGGTTGCCCCTGGCCAAGCCGTCACCTTCACCGTCTACGAGTTCCTCAAGGAAAAGCTCGAGAAGCATGCGCCATTCTCACTGAGCGGTGGAGAGTTTGAAGAGTAAAAATTCCCAAGCGGTGTAAGATTCGTTGGAGACGTGAGTCGTCGCAAAATGAGTGTATGCATGGACGCGGAGAAATTTTGTTGAAGGGGGTGCGGGATACTAAAATCGGAGCCTGTTGTCATTATATTTTACGTCTTGTAAATGACTTGCATTGGACATATATGCCGTGTTAGCAGTATAACGGCGGTGGTCATGCTTATGTTGGATCTTTCAGCTGTTTTCTGATTTACCCCAGGTCTCCAATGAGATCTACTATAGCATGGATGCCAGGCGCCTATGCTGTACCACACTTATATTGTACATACATACAATCAATTGTTTCAGGTACCCATCAGCATATGCCGACATTCAAACCGGCGGCGCATTTACTTTTGCCTTTTCTCTAAAAATAGTGAAATTGCTACTGTTCGTTTAGGGTATCCCCTTTTGCTTCTTTTCTGGTGATGCAAAATGCTGTGATATATTCACGTGTGTTCTGGTCGCGAATAGCACGTGGAGGTGTGTCTATGGCCTGGATGGAAACCCAATTCCTGCCTCTACATTCCTTTCCTCCCCCCCGACACCCATTCCGCCCCAGTTTCGGTATCACCTTCCAGGCCTCTTGGGCCTAGCGAAACCCGCCCTGGCCGCGACCTTGGGGTGCAGATCATCAAGCACGGTCTCCTCGGTGAGGTCGCTCGGATCGTCCACCTCGAACTTCTTGTCGGCCTTGACGCCGCATTCCTGCTCGGCCATGGTGATGACGGCGCGCTTCATCAGGGGGTACATCATGCGGTTTTTTATGGACGGGCGGTTGGACCCCTCGTTTGTTGGGCAGGTGTAGAAGAAGAGGATTGGGGAGGACTCGGAGCCGTTGTGCGCGTGGTGGTAGCGGAAGAACGTGAAGCGGGGTTCTGAGGGGGAGATGGCGGAGACGAGGGAGGGGATGTCGGAGGGGGCGGCAGAGGCAGAGAAGTCCGGCGCTAGGATCACGGTTTCGGTTTCTGGGTTGATTTTCTGGAGGCACAAGGGGGAGGTGGTCAGTAGGGGGATTGGTCCCGAAATAGACAGACAGGCAGACAGACAGGCCGGCGGGAAAGAAAGTAATTCAAATCCGAAATAGAAAGGGAAATAAATGGATGTTGGCTGCAAAGCAAGGTATATATATATATATATTCAACGCACCATCATAACAATGTCTCTCCCTCCCCCCTCTCCCGCGCCTCCGAACTCCTTGAGCGCGGCAAGCGCATCTTCGCTGATAGGCATGCTCATGTGGCTGCTGAGATTGATCTCCTTCCTGCCGCTTCCCCTCCCCGCTTCTGCCTCCGCCTTCTTCACGGCGCCCAGCTCCCTCTCTTCTTCCGTCAAGGGCGCCTCCATGGCGGAGTGCGCGTCGTGTTTCTTGAACCCGTCGGGAGAGAGCTCCGAGGCCGAGTTTGCGACAATGGTTTCCCGGAAGTGTTCCGTGCCCAGCTCTCGGACGAGGGAGAGGCGGGTGCTCGCGAAGAGCATTTTCTGGCGAACGGGGGAGGAGTCGGGGATGTATGTTATTGCGAGAAAGGCCGGGGGGGAAGGAAAACGACGGAGGAGGATGTACAGGGCCTCGTTCTGTTTGAGGTGGGGAGCCAGGAGGGTGCTTAGGTTGGCGTTGAAGCCGGAGGAGGCGTCGCCGGAGGTGGAAGACGAGGGAGTGAGGAGTTCGAGAGGTTCGAGTGATTCGTTTTGGATCGTGGCGAGCAGGCCGAAGTGCGCTGGGGTGGAGAGGAGTTCGGTGAATTTGGAGAGGAGCTCATGCGATGCTAGAAGGGGGGGAAGAGAGGGGGAAGGAGGGTTAGCTTGGTGTTGACGATGGTTGCGAGGGAGAGGAGCCGGAGCCGGAGGATGGAGAGACTTGCCTGAGATTCCGGACTGCATGGTGGGCGATTTTTTGAGGAACGAGCGTCAAGAGATGATGAAGGAGGAGACAGAGAGGTAGGGGAGCGAGTATAGGGATTTGCGAATGACAATATCGAGTTGGAGGTGTAGGCGAGGAAGTGGTGGAAGGCATGAAGCAGCCCCGCTTCCCAAGAGCTGTTGGAGCAGCGACATGCATGGCGACGGCCGCGTCGCACGGTGCAACGGGAGCTGCAGGTGGGGCTTCTAGGAGTGGGGCTCGCCCGGGGGTCACCCGTGTTCACCGAGGATGACGCCTCGGTGAGCACATAGGATGACTGGCCGATGGGTTGAAAAGTTATGAAATTGCATGATTTTAGGTTTTAGTTATGGGGCGATTTTAGTGGCCTTTCTGATCGTATTAGAAAATGTCTCGGCATTTTCCCGCAGGAAAACGTTGATATATGGGGGAGTTTAAAAGGATGTTGGCAGATCCATCATGATATTCGTTTGGAGCACTGTGCTACCA
Source organism: Zalerion maritima (assembly GCA_022664585.2). Lineage (NCBI taxonomy): Eukaryota > Fungi > Ascomycota > Sordariomycetes > Lulworthiales > Lulworthiaceae > Zalerion > Zalerion maritima. The sequence goes on along the minus strand of JAKWBI020000187.1, from coordinate 12,276 downwards.
GGGCATTCGAAGCAGTAATTTAAGCTTGTAGTAGTTGAGACCTGTTTCCTAAAGAAAGAGAGTATTGGTATGGTTGTTGTGGACATATAGGTAGGTCTATAGCTGGATCAAGTGCTTCCCGAATTCTTAGTAGATATGAACATCAGCTACGGCTCCAACCACACTACAGCAGTGTAACCCGGGGAAAATGCAATTTGCCTAGTATCTTGGAAAAGAAATCCTGGGAGTCGGGGGATTCCATTAAATACTGTACGGGTTCTCATGTTGCACCCCATCAGCCGTTCCTATTTGATACCTTCGAGCAGTGACTTAGAGGCTTTAGACATTCCTTCCATATTTTCTTTTCTGGATCAATTCTGACCTAGGAGGGCATATCGACGTGTGTTAAACAATGGTACTTCTGGTGGCAGATAATATTCCATCAATATCAATCAATCAAGAAACTAAATACCGAAGCCATCCCCTTCTCCATATGTGACACGAAGCCACGGATTTTCCCTCGCCAGCAAGACAAGGACATCAGTTTTGATGAGACTATCCGGAATGGATATTCAGAGAGAGGCCAGAAGAAGAGCTGAGCCCTTTTAGCATCTCTCCTTGCAATAAGAACATGCCGCGAGACCAACCTAGCCCCACATATCTCCGCCAGTTGATGGTATAAATGAGTCCCCCCAAGACGGATGACGAAAGAAAATGTAAAGCCGTGAACCCTTGACTCCCAATGTTAATAATGGATGACACGGTTCCAAACCAAGCCATCCCTCATGCCTCGGATGCCAGTGTGCAGTGAACAACTGCAGTCTATGCCCGCGCAAGTGGAAGTTATGCATCGCCGCCATTAAACGATGCGTTTCTCTCGTACTCGTTGTCATAGTCCTCGCTGTAAGAAGCCTCGTCAACGAAGCTTTGGAAGGTAGGGTGATTTGCACTAGGGAACGGGCGAGAATTTATGTTAGGCGTGAAGAGAGGCTTTAGTTGTCTCTGCTCGGTAGTAGATTATGCGGGAGTTCTTGGGTTGGATGAGGAGCAACGCGTACAGAATGGTAATTAGAGGGCAATAAGGGGGCACCTGCTATATAGGAGAATAAGACCTTACAAGACAGGCATGTGTTGAGGGAAGAGGATAATGGGCGATGGAGGCAATATTGATGAAGTTGTACATTATGGTAGAGCAAGGGTGGGGAAAGTTTGAAGACCAAGTTTAGAAGGCTTTTGAATGCATGGCCATCACGGAGCCTGTTCACTTGGATGCCAAACGACACTTCGTCTCAGAATACCAGTTGCCAGCTTGGCCAATGTATTCAAGATGGCACTTGCTATCTCTGAGATAGGAACCCCGGCCTTAGATCCCATGGAGAGCCGCCAGTGGCCATATGTTGAGCAAGCCCCCACGGCACAACGTTGCTCGAAGGGAAGGTGAAAGTGGCATTCGTTCAATAGGAAATATTGGTGGCGATTTGGCTAACGGCCTGAAGAAAATAAGGGCGTAAGAACTGCGTGTATAAAGATTGGCGGAGTGAGGAGAGTTACGAGCTTGGAAAAGGTGGTACTGGGAGGGTTTGAAATTGGGCCGTGGGAGTTTGGAGAAATAGTTTTTAAGCAAGTAGCGAAAGTGAGATGCACAATGAAGGGAAAATTACTGGCAGATACGGTGTCGTCAAGGTATACAAAGCGAAGATTTCGGACCGAGGAAATCCCAAGTTCAGCCTCTCGGATCATGGGAGAGTCCGTCTCGAGTAGGATTCTCCCCCAGGCTGATATTTCCTGAAGGAAAGAGGGATAGTTGGGTCAGTAAAAGAAAACCATGGAAGTTGAAACGTTCATGAACCTAACTGAGAATAGACTCAGGATTGAGCCAGGGGAGACGACGCAAAATGCAACGGAAGAGACTCCTACTAGGTAGGATTCTGCAAGTTGCTGACGAGGAGACATATCTGTGCAGAGAGAACGCGAGAGCCGGAGCGGTATTGGGATAGGGCTTGGTGGAAAGGGGATCCTTTTGAAGGAATGGCAAATTTTCATGGAAATGGGTGGTGGAGAAGGAGAAGGAAACTTGTGTACTGAATTCAAAATCCCAGCTCGATTCCAAGAGAAGGGGTATCTTGATGTTGATTATTTTGTAATTTCTTTGGTTTTGCTATTTCTCTACAACTAGTCATCCTCCGTCCCCGCACAGCCACTACTTCTTCTTGGTCTTCTTGTAGGCCGTTTTTGCCACTAGGACAGCTTTTACCTTCTTCGGCATTTTCTTCGCTCTTTGCTCCCGCTTCTCTTCTTTTACGGCCATCTTGTGTGCATGTTTCTCTGCCTTATCAACGTGCTTCTTGCCGCGCGGGCGTTTCTGGCCAAATGCATCCTCTGATCCTTCTTCATCGCCACTGTGGACTGGTGCTCCGAATTCCGACCCATCGGACTCTGATGAATCATCTTGGAGTTCTTTCCCACTATCGTCCATGTCCTCTACATCCTTCTTGGCAAGTAAATGTGAAATCGCTGTTCGATCAGCCTCAACACCACCCGACTCGAGCTCGTATGCCTCTGTCAAGGTTCTAGGAATAAACTTGTCCCTGAACTCATTCTCCTCCACCTCTGCCATCGCCCTCTCCTCCGCAGTCATGCCTGCTGTTGGGTTCCGGGACTCGTATAGACTGTCAATGTGTGCGTACATCTCTTCCATCTCGATAGGTACCTCATCCACGGTAACAAATTCGAATATTGTGGAATCGTTGAGAAAGTCGACCTTTTTCCTCCGGAAGAACGTGTTCACATTGTTGATGTCGCGGCGGAGCATGGTGAGGCATTCAGGGTGGTCGTGCTCGAGAGACTGGGAAACATCGATGATGTGCAGAGTTCCTGCGTCTTCGCTGTCATCGACGCTGGCTGTGGAGGGAGGACTGTATAGGATGTTGTATTCGCTCAAATCACCGTGAACAAGCCGGCTGACCTTGTACATGCGGCGCATGTAGCAGAGTAGTTGGGTGTAGAGACGAGCCCATTTTGCGGCTTCCGAGTGGTCGCGTAGCTCTTCATTGGCTTCTGTGTCCGCCGTCGTTGTGTCGAGATTGGCATTGAGCAATCTCGGATAGGCCGTACCGTCCTCGCTCCCCAGTAGAGACATAACCAAAACATTGTCCCTGTGGTCGATAGGCTCGGGGCATGGGATTCCCGCCTTTTGCAAGCGCTTCAAGTGATTGAACTCGTTGGTGGCCCACTGTGCAATCATCTCCCTCCCCGCTCGAACGCCGTTGGTGTTGTGCCATCCCTGCATGTACACCTGGCGGGACTTGAAGATGTTGGCCGTTGTGGCGTATACTTTCACAGCTATCCGCCTTCTTGATCCACCGTTTTGTTCGTCAGCGGGGGCTCGGCAGTGGTAGACATTAGCCTCTTTGCCAGAGGAGATGCATCCCTCCACGATTTCAACGACACGATCGGTGTTAATGAGCTTGTTGAGGGTTTTGATGGTAAGGGCATCGAGCACACGGTCCCGTGTCTCCCGCTCGCTGCCGAGCTTGCTGCTCTGGGTTACGAAGTCGAATTGGTCGGCCATGGTTGATGCCTCGTTGCGATGTTGGAGGGGTAAAGATGCTGCACCTCCTTGTACAGCACTGTATCTTTTTTTTTCTTTTTTTTTTCTTGCTCTCGGGGTTTTGGTTGCTGAAAGGGCCTCACTCACCGCCCAACGTCGCAGTGCCCCACATTCTGCATTTTGCCAGCAAGCTTCGCTAGGCGGCAAGCCTCCCGTTAAGCGGCTGGCAATTCTGCTTTCTTCTATCGATAACTCAGCTGCTGTGAAGTGCAAGGGATCCCCGACCTGAGACTTCTCGCTTCAAAGCCATACACTATTTGCACTGCTACGTCTAGTTATGATTCCAGTACTACTTCCGAGGCTTGAAAGGATGCATGCATAAAGCCCAGGGAATCTACGACTATTTTTAAAAGATATTCTAATTGTATTAATAGTATTTAGTTTGCTTGTTTAATGAATGCTTGGACTTCTTGTCGCACTGTGCTACTGACACGAATACTCAAATGCATCGCATCCCTAGAAAAAGCTAAAGTAAGCATTCTCCCCCCACAAGCAAGCGCTAGTCTTCCTTCCTCTCTCATCTAGCCAGGTTGACGCTACCAAGACAGCAAAGACGTAAACATGCTAGTTCAGTTCGTTTGCGTATGTGTACGTGATTCTCCCCGAAAATAAAGCCAGTCCCTCAAAGAAACATGGTAGAATCACCTTCCTACTTGTCTCCAGATCCAGATGCCTCGCCAGGCACTTCGTCGAGCTTCTCAACTACCTGGTAGGAACCTCCGCCTAGGGAAGAAACTAGGTTCGCGTACTTCTGCTCCGCGAGGTTGTTCGTAAGCTTCTCATAAGCTTCGACATCCTGCATGAGCTTCCTATCTTCGTCGCTCATCTCGGGCTCGCCGGTGATGCCGTCTGCCGGGCGCAGTGGTCCGATGATCCAGAGTTCTCGAATGCGGCGGGTGAGCTTGAGGAGATCCTCGGCGTGCTTGATCTGTTCTCTGTGGTCAGCAAAATTGCTAGAGGTTGGGATGTTACCTATATTTCCTTTATGAGCAGACATACCATTTCTTGTGTCTTGGACTCCATCTTCAGCGAGTTAACAGCTGCATGCTCAATAGTAGCACGGTCACTGATGGGCTCGGTCTGGATCATGACCATATCGCGAAAGCAAGAGAGAAGTCCGGCGACAGCTCGCTGTTCGATGTCTAGAATATCGCTACCGCTGGTTAGTGATGCAGGGTCCTCGGCGTGCGGCTGTGGCTTCTTTCCCATGAACATCTTGAGATTGTGGGAGAAGCTCTCGAAAATAGAGGGAGACGAAGAGCGGGTCAATTTTTCAGTCTTGGTGGCCGTTGGGATGTGAGAAGTGGTGTGTTTATTAGCGATAGAAGTATTCAAGATATTCTTGGGGCTGGCACATGTGTTTGTGCGCTGGGAGACCTTCTATGTCTCCGAGGAACCAACTTGGCCGGCCTCGTTCATGTCTTTCTCATTCTTTGTCTCCAGAGCCTCCATGGCCTTGCGGCCTTTCGCGCTCTTGTGCTTCTGAGCACGGGGCGACATCTTCGGATACTCACTGCTTGGCCCTACGGCCCCCGAAGCAGCCGCAGAGCCGTGCGGAAAACCCTGACGCTTGTTTGAGTTCTTGGAGGGCGAACTAGAAGACTCCGAGGGACGAGCTGGAGGGGTAATGAGAGGAGTGGTCTCATCCGCTGAATCTTCATTCCTTGCATGATATTCACAGACCTCGACGAGTTGGGGAGACCACTGGACACGACCAACTAGCCTGGGAGGAGTTCCTTCGGGCCTCAAGGCTGGCCTCAGGTTACGAACGCTGGGAGCCTGTTTAGGGGTGTTAGATGGGGAAGAAACGTTTTGGGAACCTGCATTAGGTGTCTTTCCGTCGTGGGAATTTCCTGCGTTCCCGCTGCTGGAACCTCCTGCTATACTAAAGTGTTAGATAGTCAAGTGGTTTTCAAAGGAAGTGAGCATAATTTGTAGGCAGGATTGGCAAAGAGCTCCAACAATGTGCCTGTCTCGACGTTACCTCAGAAAAATAAATAATCCAGGGCAGCCCATGAAGCATGGATAATAGCACAAGAAAAGAGGACAAAGACAGCTAGAGAAGACGGTGGAGAGGGGGAAGAAGCCATACCCATTAGATCATTGCTCTCAGAAGCGGCAGGGCTAGTTAGCTGGTTTGCATTGCCACCAGTGCTAGCAGCGATATGCTGGAGAACCTTAGACGCCATGATGCCTGTTAGCCTAGGCTATCTTGCGATGTTGCTAGATGAAGTTGCAGTATGGGCTGTAGACTATGTGAGAAGTTAGGATTGCTGTAGATTCGCTGAGGTAGTTAGCCCCCAAGTGTTGATAGCTATTGAGACGCTGAGGGTTTATGATGACCCGATCTCGAGATTGCCTCGAGGCAGCGACTCGGAGACGCCAGAGACTCGTGCCCGTGAGTGAGCTTATGAAGCAGCGAGCTAGCAAAGAACTTTTCAGAAGAGCAAAAGTCCAGGAGGACGAAAGGGACTTATCAAAGGGGATGGGAAGGCTTGTGAATTTTAGAAAGGAAATCCACCTCTGGGTTTGGTGTTGAGGAAAAGCTGGGTATGGAGAAGGGAAGCTCAAATCTATGGAAGGTGCTAAGACAGCGCATGGACCAGTAGAGGCATCTACACGGTGCTAATATAGGGGAGCACGGTGTTGCGCACGGTAAGGTTCTTTTCACCCCAAAGCCACCCCCTTTCAGCACCACCCTATAAGCACGCACAGGGAAATCTTAAAAGCACAATCTGCAAAGACTTACTACGTCAACTAAAATTATAATCTAGCGTACTTGGCGATTCAAGATTATAATTTTTGGTCTATTTTCCTTGTTACGGACAGCCACCTACCTAACTTACTTGCTCAACTAGCCTTCTTCCCGTCATGACTAGAACTACTACTAACTCTCCGCCGTCCAACATTAAAGCTCACCTGAAGGGGTTGGCTGGGATCATTCCTACAACTGCAGCTGAGTTGTCGAACCTGTCCATCTTTGTATTATATTACACTCTGTCCAATGTCTTGCAGAAGCTATCAAAATGGACTAGACCTGGCAGGTGTTCATTGCACGGAATGAAACACTCACATCTACGTAACCCTATGATGGGTTTCATTTTGCTAATCTCACAAATGCTTTGTCATGTGCCCTTCCCATCTCTCGCCCAACTTCCATACCAGCTGATTTCATCCGAGGCGCAGCCTGAGTACATCCCAACATCTCCAGACATCACCTGGATGGCACCTATGGGAGGTGGCTTTCGCAGGCAAGTAGGGGTAATGGAACCTGACCCGGAGACCCCTTCCTAGGCTGGTATGGTAGTGTTGTAGGGCTATCATTCATGTCTATTGCCCTCCATGGCTCGACTTGACGGGTGTGAGCAGTGCTAGCAATATACAGGAAGCTAATGCCGACGATAGATAGCAGGGCATTTTTCCTGCTCAAGGATAGGTCAAGTTCGAGAACTTGAATGTCAGGCAACATGAAAAAAAAAGTCCCTTTTATAGACTATCAACTGACTCTTAAAGTTCTTTATTTCTCCGCCTTGCCTTCCTGCTAAATTTTCTACTTTCTGGGAGCCGTGTTATTCATGGATTCATGTGATTGTTGGGATCGCTTTCCAGCCGCAGGATTATCCCTTTCCCCTGTCCACACCCCATGGTTCAACAAGTAACCAAAAGACCAAATACAATAAGATACTGGTATGCGCGTGCAAAACAGCATCCCGTGGCGTTGGTCCTATATCCTGGGCGGTCGCTCTACCACATAAAACTTGCTACAGAATAACAGCCTCGAGGATAGGCTATGGTGTATGAGTGGAAAAGGCGCCAAAGCCACCCGAAATTATCCCAAAATCAAGCTCCTCAGCCTGCCGAAGTCAAAGACTCGGTGTTGGTTGTGGGTGCCTCTGTGGTAGAAGGAGTAGATGTCGAGCTGCTAGCGGCCGTCGCGGTGGCCGTCGACGAAGAGGTACCGGTCTCCTTCACAACCGATGCCTCCACCACCTGGTCCAAGCTGTTGAATAAAATATTCACAACAGCGCCGAGAGGACTATAATCGTACTGACGCTGCACCAATCCGTTGGACAAGGCGACGTCGTCACCTATCTGCGTCATGTTGAGATTATAGTTCCCAACGATGCGCGACAGGGTGTCTGTGCCTGTTTGGAGAACCTCCTGTTCACACGTTAGCATTTCCAATGCCTGGTACCTCCCGCACGAAGTCATTTGCTCTTCACGTACCTCGACGATGTTGCCCAGGTTGTCAATTAAGTAGTTGATGCGAGTTCCACCATTCACGATCGATCCCAGGAGACCATCGACGGCACCAACAACCGTCTCGACCACATCCGTCACCTCGTTCAGCAGGTTGATGAGCAAGGGGTTCAGGTCAAGCGACGCGAGGGTCCGGTTGACAATGTCAACAAGATGGCCCAGCCGAATAATCAGTTCAAGCTCGGCCTCCACCTCGGAAATCGTGATGTTGACCTAAATATTGTGTGAGCCGTCGGGAGGTCCCTAGTATTCGCCACTTCATGTCACTGACCTTCTCAATCCCGATTTGAATGCCAGCGTTGAGAGAAACCAAGTTTGCCACCTCTGCCGCGAGGTTGATTTCAGCATTTAGGTTGTCGACATCAAGCTCAATTCGGCCAACCGAGAGCTCAGGGACCCTCAACAGAACGTCGGGAGGGCCTAAAGAGCCTGAGCTGGTGCTTGATCCGCTGCTGCTAGTGGTGGTTGTCCCTGTGCTGCTACTAGGCGTTTGGGTGGAAGTGTCGCTGTTAGATCCCGAGCTCGAATCTGCAGCAGACGTGGAAGAACCACCATCGGATGCGGCCGTGGTTGTTAGTGCTTCGGTCGGGGTCTCTGTTTGCTCAGAACTCTCCGACAATGATGTCGCGGTTGGTGTGTCGGCCTCAGAGGCAGTTTGTGCCCCAACAAGCAGGAGCAGCACGAAGCTGTAAAGGAGTGTCAAGAAAATATTAGACCTCATTTTTGCGAAACCCTATTAGGCGCTTTCCAGGAAAGACTGACTACGGGTGAGGTTGACCAGGCAAAACGAGAGAAGTGCGCGATACCTCGGTGGGATAAAGCAAAAGCAGCTGGGCTGGAGACGCTCTCCCTCCCAAGGCAACTCAAGGGTGCGGCGACACCTCAGCATATAAGAAGCGACCCGTGTTCGGTCCAACCGCACAGGAAGAAATGGAATAATGGGTATTCAATGCCACACTACTGAAGGTTCGTGTTTTGATAGGAGGGCCACAGTATCGTTCGCTATAGCCCTTCCTAGCCCCTAATCCCTGCGACCGGTGCCAAGAATCAAAGTGGCAAGGAAATTGGCACTTCTCATGCAGTAGCATTGACAACAGGAAACGGAGTCGCCCAGGCCACTTCAAGCACTGTGCAATCTTTTCATGAATCATCAAGACCAGACTTCTTTCTCAGCCGATACCCATAGATCTTGTTACTCATTTGGAAATGCCCCTCTGCGAATTACCGTTCCGGAACATTCGTCCGTTCCTGTGGGACAAAGCAGCTAAGACACCGTGGCAGTACATTCATGGGATGATCACGGGAATGATGCAACAGGGTATGGGATATAGCCGACATCCAATGCTACTATGCATACTAGAGGATGTCTTTGAAAGGCCCCAGACCCGAACCCCATGCTAGACATGAGTCCCCACAGGTGTTGTACTAAGCATTCAGACTTCCCACGATATAGGAAGGAAGAGAGCCCACCTCCTCTATCGTGTACAGTTCTTCTCTACCCCCAAGGTCTCCCTTCTTCCCTTTCAGCACCTTCGTTTGATTTTGGCTTCTCTCGTTCTATAATCACGCCCCTTACGTATCCATCGCTTCATCATGAGTCCATCCTTGCGCAGGGCTCTGGCCCTCCTTTTATTCACTCTTTCTACACTTGCTCTGGCACAAGACAAGAGCGACGCCGATGATGGCTACATTGGATACGAACTCAACAAGAGAGGCGACAAGGAATCTGCCATCTACGAGACCGCAGACACGCCCGGCGGCGTGGGTATTTTAGCAGAGGACCCTGATATCTACCTCAATGCCAGCGTGTCTGTCGGCGAGATCGACATAGAAGTCGACAACATCACTGCGGTAAGCCCGCTCAACCGTGCCTTCAACATTGAAAACTTTTGGTGCATTTCTTGCTGATGCGAACTATCGACACCATACTAGAAAGTCAACCTCGACGCACAAGTCTTGAAGCTGCTGCACTTCTCGGCCGGCGTCGACGCATCGATAGACCGCGTCAGGCTCACGATCCAGGATGTAAAGGCACGCGTGGAGCTCGAAGCTCGCCTCGCCAACGTGGTCGAGATGGTAAACTCTGTTCTCAACTCGATCGACCTGAACCCCATCGTGGCAACTCTTGGGCAGGACGTGCGCGAGATCATCAACACCACAGCCGACACCATCACCGACCCAGTGGACGAGAGCGGCAACCCCCTGGGCCAGCGATCCCTCGACTACAACCTCGAGCACAACATCCTGTACAGCATGAACGACTACTCGGGGCGCACCCACACCAACCGCGTCCTTGCACAGAACGGCAGCCTGTTCGATGTCTTCCTTGACAACGATGGTAACGAAAATGGGAGGAAGGTGGTGGGCTACTACGCCACGGACATGGAGTTCAACGGGCACAACGTCACCATTAGCTACAATGGAGAACCCAGGGAGTTCGAGCTTCAGTACGTGTATAACCCGTACACTGGCATGAGCGCCGTGAGCAATATATACAAGACGGTCAAGGGCAAGGTGGTCAGGACGCAGGTTATTGCCGAGAGCCATGGCGGAGCAGACAGTGTTATCAGCGATGATGACGATCCTGAGCTGTGACCGTCTTTACGTCCGTCGGACTCAGTGTAGATACAGATGTACATGATTTGGAAACCGCCAGCCAGGGAATATCCATCGATGTGCCAAATCCAAGCCTTCCTAGCCAACTTGTTCGAAATACGAGGAGAATCGTTTCCAGTTCTTCAAGTCCTGAAAATGACAAACCGTGAGTGACTTTTGCTTCCCGGGAATGCACACAGTACGAGCATGACCGAAACGCAGGGGGGGTTGGGGCAAACCATCTGGGCAGGGGTGTTGTTGGTCGCGGCAGCCAAGCTCATAATACACTAGATATGATCTACATACAAGAAAATCCGCCGCCCCTCGGTCTTACATCCAAGTCCCGCAGACGGATATCGAATCTGGTCAAATCCATCTTCTATGCCCGCAGGCGAGCTCGAAGGAGGGGCGACGTTGAAGTCCCTCTCTCGATATGTCAATGGATAGGTAGATAGCACCCTTTGCGGTAGACATACAGACGGAGTAACACAGAGCCTAGCGGGCGTACCTGCAGTATCCAGCCCCAAAAGGCAAAACTCAAAAATCAAGCATATTCTTTGAAGCGTTTCTCCATCTATGATACCTCCGATATCCGAACGGTACACGTCGCTTGATCTCGGGCAGTCCATCTTTCCTTTCCTCCGCTTCTATGCATACTGCATGCTGAAGATCAGATCGAAATACGTACTTGCCCCCATAATACCCTACTACACATTCCAAGCCACCCACCCTCCCAATCTCCGGTTCCAAGCATAAGAATCCATCCATCCTGGAGAAGACCCTTCGCCATTGCCGTCACCATCGCATAAACAGAGCCAAAGTCATTGACGTCAACTCTTGGCTGCTGTACCATCAAAAACCCCCAATTCGACCGTGGTTGCAGCAAGGCTGGGATATACCCCTGTTTCGCGTCGTGTCGCTGTCAGTGCGTTGAGGCAGGCTATAATACCCGGAATTTAAGGTTGGGAGGTCCTGTCCGGTGGGGGGGGGCGTGGAAGGCGTGCGGAGAAAACGCTCCTAGCGAGCGTGGGGCGTTACTGCTTTACTATAGCTCCAGGCCGGCTATAGCAGAGTACCTCACCACTCCAACAGAAGGACATGATAGGACCTGCCGACAATATCGTCCCGTCTCGTCATGTCTTCCAAGTCGTGGGAGACAGATTTCTTCTAAACCATTTCTTTCATCAATTGGAGACGGCGACAGTGGGCGCAACCAAGAGGATAATGTCGAGGACCGTTGATTCGGATTTCCTGTCTTGGCAGCGGAAGGCGGAAGCTCATTCTCAGCTCTAAGAAAGGACGGCAAAACAACTTCCATAATTGCCGCGGTCGCCACCACGCCGGCCTGAAGGTTTCCATTCGAAGAATCCAATGGTGTCAGAACAAGGACGGACGAACTCTGATATAGAGCTGGCGTAGCCCATCTTGCCGTCGTGGCGAAGACTAAAGCTGCCACGATGACTTCAGCAGAGAGCCTACACTCACAACGGCAGCCAGGGTGCGAGAGTCATGGCTATGTGAATCTTATAGCACAATTTGATGTCGATGCAGATATCGAAAGAAAGGTGAAATCAAAACGTTTAATCTATCCAATTTCCAATTGCTATACAAAACTGAACTTGCTAATGAAAATATTCCAAAGAAGATACTGAAAAAGAAGATATGCGAGTTTGTAAGGTCATAAGGAATGGTGAGCACGCAGCAGGTATGATAGGCTTTGTTAAGGTGGGTAGAGACATGAGCCACTCGACGGGGGGGGGGCGGGGCCGGGGGGGGGGGGGGGGGCCCGGAGGCGCGGCCCGCCCAACCAAGCAAACCCCCACCCCGCGAGA
>JAKWBI020000186.1:0-81072 GCA_022664585.2 Zalerion maritima | reverse complement strand
CCCCCCCCCCCCCCCCCCCCCCCCCCCCCCCCCCCCCCCCCCCCCCCCCCCCCCCCCCCCCCCCCCCCCCCCCAAGTGCGTGTGTTCGAAACGATGCATGTACGGTATAATGGCAGCATCGCTGGAAGCAGAGGCTTCCCCGTTCGTTTTGCCCACTGCTTTGGCAGGTGCATATGTATGCAGTTAGGTACTGTATGTGCACACGTGTATGTAGGTCCTTTTTGCAGTAGATGATTGCAGATGTTTCTCGGCGGAGTGAGTACCGCCCGCGGGGCAGGACAGGACAGGACAGGACAGGACAGGGCCGGCCTCGGGCTCATTCCCGGAAGCCTGGTGATGTTTACGCCGAGGGTTTTCTCTTTACGAAAGGAATTAACCATGGAGCCCGAGTGGGAAGAGAGGGCAGGGTTGACAACCGTATGATTGATTATGTGATGGATCGGATCTACTAGCAATTGGTATACTAGAGTACTGCTACTGCTACAGCTAGTGGAGAATATGCTACAATAAATAAACAGGTAGAGAAGGCGTGGAGGAAGGACGAGGATCCTGTAGTATGAAAATATTGATTGGAGTAGATGATGACGATGGGATACTACGAGTTACTAGTAATATGATATGTGATAGGGGAATGATCCGGAGGAAAGTAGATATGGCATGATGTACCAGACAGATTCAATCAATCAATGTCTTGTCTTCGAACGACGCATCAAAAAGCCCCTCCAACGCCAATGTAATGTAATGTATGCCAAAAATAACAAACTGAAGAGATGGAAGAAAACCACCAACATAGGAAAAAAAAAAACAGGCATGGTATCTATCCCATCTCATCGCTAGTGCTATGAGCTTTTTCTTTCTTTCAAAACCCGCCTGTCTCGTCTTGTCATGAGAAACCATTACGACACCCATCCCCGTTTACCCCTCGGCAAAGAGAAGAACCTAATTCCTCTTCTCCAAACTCTGCAAATTCACCAACTCGGCGTACCTTCCGCCCTTCTTCATGAGTTCCCCGTGCGTGCCCTCCTCCACAATCCTCCCCTGATCGAATACGTAAATCACATCCGCCTTCTGAATAGTGCTCAACCTGTGCGCTACGGCTATCGTCGTGCGTCCCTTCGCAGCCTTGTCGAGAGCAGCCTGCACGACGTGCTCGCTTTCGGAATCCAGCGCACTCGTCGCCTCGTCGAGCAGCAAGATCTTGGGATCCCTGATCAGCGCGCGCGCGATAGCGATCCTCTGCTTCTGCCCGCCGGACAGGAGGGCACCCTTGGACCCCACCACGGTATCAAAACCTTCTGGGAGAGACAGGATGAAGGAATGGATGTTAGCTTCTTGGCAGGCAAATTCTATCGCCTCGTCCGTGACGTCCTCCCTGGGGCAGCCGAGGATAATGTTGTCCTTGATGGTTCCCTGGTACAGTGTGGGTTCCTGCGACACGAGTGCGATGAGCGAGCGGTACTCGTTTACTTTCAGGCTGGATATTTCCCTTCCGTCCACGTAGATGCCTCCCGCGAGGGGATCATAGAATCGTTCTAGGAGCGAAATCGTCGTCGACTTGCCGCATCCGGACGCTCCCACAAGAGCGACGTATTGACCGGGGCGAACGTCCAGGTTCAAACCCCGGAGAACAGGTTGTTCCGGACGAGTAGGATACCTGAAGTGCACGTCCCGGAACTCGATCGTTCCCTCGATCTCGCCGACTTCTTCTCCTTCCGAAGACCACGTGTCGACCACGGGTTTCCTGTCAAACAGCGTCTTGAGTTCCGCGGCGGCTTGGTGTGCTTTCCCCATGTCGGGGGCAAAGGAAAAGATACTTCCCGCGGATTGCGCCCCAAAGATAACGGCCGAGAAACACACGAAGAACTGGAACATGTCGTATTCCCTATCGGCGATCAAGGTACCTCCGTACCAGAAACCTAGCGCAAAGCAAAGGAACAGAAGGGACTGGGATGCCGCGTACAAAGCAGAGGACTTGAGGACGGAGATGAGGCTGTCGTGCTGTTGCTTTGCAAGCGAATCCTTGTACTGCTTGAGCACATCTTCCTCCCTCGTAAGCGCAGCGACGGTTCGCACCGCGGAAATAGCCTCGGAAGCATAGGTAGCGCTGTGCGCATAAGCGTTCTTGCTCCGGCGCTGGAAATGCGCGAGCAACCAGAAGCGGAAGAATCCGCAACCTAGCAGAATGGGGATCGTAGAGACGCAGACAAGAGCTAGCTTCCATCCGATAGCCACGCTTAGAGCAATGGCAGAGACGAGGGTAGCTGTTATCATGAGTAAAGTTCCCAGAACAACGCCCGAAAGGCCAGCCACGTGAGTGGTCTCGGTGGAGAGGAAACTCGTCAGTGCACCGGCGGCATTCTCGTCCCTGTCGAAGAACTCAACATCCTGCCTCAGAATAGTGCGGAAAGCGCGGTCTCTAACGCGGTGAATGAGACGCTCGGAGCACTTGGCGAAGAAGATTCCCTGAATAGCGAAGGCGATGAACATGACCCAAGCGAGCATGAGGTACATGGAAGCCCAGAAGTTCGCGTCATGCTTGACTTGGTCCTTGTTGGCTGGAGTAATGATGACGCTCATGGTGACGATTTCCTTGGCGAAGAAGACGGCTTGGGTAGGATTGCCGCCACCGCAGATGGCGGCAAAGATGCAACCAAGAACCATGAGTACCAATTCGGGCTTGTTGAAAGATGCGATCAGCTTGATGAGAACCCAGAGCTTGTACTTTTGGTCCTCCTCGGGCTTCCTGTTGGCAAGCGCCATGCTTGAAACGGACTTCTGTGTTGTAGAGCGGTTAAGGCGGTCGCGAATGTCGTCATCGGGATCTTCAGCGAATCCAGCGCCCGAAGCCGACTTTCGAGAGGCCTGGCGGATGAGCTCTTCTTCCTCCTGGTCGATAGCGTCTTGCTCGTCTGCGGTGAGTTCGTGGGCGGTGGCGATATTCTGAGCCGTGACAAGTCTGTAGTAGGCGCCGTGCGTCTCGAGAAGGTCGTTGTGGGTGCCCTGCTCGACGATGCGTCCCTCGGACATGACGACAATGTTGTGAGCGTCCTTGATTGTTGAAAGTCTGTGCGCAATGACAATGGTGGTGCGGCCCTCCGCAGCAGCTTCGAGAGCAGCCTGAACGACGCCCTCCGACTTGGTGTCTAGTGCGCTGGTAGCCTCGTCAAGGAGCAATATCTTGGGATCGGAAACAATGGCACGGGCAATGGCAATACGCTGTTTTTGACCACCGGAGAGGAGAAAACCGCGTTCACCGACATTGGTCTCATATCCCTCTGGAAGAGTGCAGATAAAGTCGTGAGCATTGGCCTTCTTAGCAGCCTCCTCAACAAGGCTTTTCTGCACCTCGTCGCTCTCATTTTCCCACTTAGTCCCGATAAGGCCGTGGCAGATGTTGGTGTAGATGGTCGTTCCGAAGAGGGTCGGCTCCTGGCTGACAAGAGCAATGTGCTGGCGCAGCCATCGAAGGTTGAGCTGGTTGATATCGTGGCCATCGAGATACACCATTCCGCCCACTGGCTCGTAGAATCGCATCGCGAGTCCGACAATGGTCGATTTTCCGGAACCAGACGCACCAACCAGTGCAGTGGTCTTGCCCGCGGGAAAATCAAGCGTGACGTCCTCCATGACAACCACCTCGGGACGGGATGGGTAGATGTGCTTCACATTCTCCAGGCGGATATTGCCTTCAACCTTGTCGAGCTTCTCACCCTTATCATCAGTAGGGTCGAGAGGGGACTGGCGGTCAATGGTCGAGTAGATCTTGGAGGCAGCGGAAACAGCAGTGGTGAAAGCCTGCACGTTAGGAGCGACATTGCCTATGTTGAAAGCACCAATCATGACGCTCATCATGATAATGAGAACGTCGGAGAGAGGAATAATACCATCAACCAAGTATTGACTCCCCATCCAGAACGCAAGTCCGTAGTTGAGGTAGAGAATAAGCATCATCCCGGCCACCATGACGCCAATTGCGCCCTTGACCTTGAATCCGAAGTGTTCGGCTTTGATTAGATGCGCGTCGTACTGCTTGGAGAGGCGGTCCTGTGTTCCAAAGGCGATGCAGTTGCGAACGGACGAGATGACTTCTTCGGCGACGGTGCCTCCGAGGGCATAGGCATCGATGGAAGCCTTGTTGTACCTGATGATGAAGCTGGAACCTCCGCCCATGACCAACATGAGGGCAGCAACGGTAGACAAGAGGATGCAGGTAAGTTTCCAATAGTGGATAAAACCGATGACGAACGCAGCAACAAAGGTGGCAATGGCCGAAAGCGTCAAGCCAACCTTCTCGCTAATGCCTTCCTGAATGAGATTTGTGTCGGCCGTGATTCTCGTTGTGACCTCTCCGGCGCCAAGCTTGTCGAAGAAGCCAATATTTTGTCGCAAGCAACTCTGCAAATAGTGTTCTCGGATTTTTGCCGATATGTGTTCGCCCGTGTCTGTAATAGGTTGTTTGTCAGTCATCCCTGCAAGGTGTAACATGATATTAGCCAAAGGGATTTGCTGGATCTGGCTTACAGATGAACCCGACCGTCGCGATATAAGTGCAAACGAACTCGCCAACTCCAAGGTAGACGAAATAAACAACGAGGCCAGTCATTTCGTCCATGAAATCGCTCTTGTCCATAAGACCAGTAAAGAAATCCTGGAATGTGCCCTGAAGGTTACCGAAAATCACCGTCATCAAAGGTAGTGCGGCTCCGGCAGCAATTGCGGCAATGGCCGAGACGATGATGATGAGTATGTCGTTGCGCGAAGCGAAGCGATACAAGATGAGAACTCCGGGCTTGACTTCGTTGGTGTCGACCTGCGTCCTGAGGATCTTTGCTTCCTTCTCGGAAAGGTGCGCCCAGGGGTCGCGCTTTTCCTCCTCGGCTTTTTGTGTCCAGACCTTAGAGTCAGCCTTGGAAAGGTCATTTTCAACCTTTTCGCCACTGATCTCCTTCCCCTTCTTGGCTGATGTTCCTGCTGTGGAATCTCCATTCGAGGTGGACGCTCGGCTGGAGCTATTGGTTTCCTTTGTCTCGGCCTCGGCACTGGGTAGCGGCGCAGAGTTCTTTTCGTCTGTGTTTGTAGCTGTAGGCCCAGGTTGCGTGTCCTCTGGTTGAGTGGGAACAGGAACAGGAACAGCACCGGGTACTGGAGTGGCATTGAGCCCCGTCTTCTCGGAAGGTTCAGCAGCCATTGTCCTGAAGCCCCGAAGTCGCGGGGGCTAAAACTATGGGAAAGTCGCTTATATTGGTATTACAATGCTCTGCGAGATGTATTTTACGGGAGCTGTAAGCTGTTGCTGCCGCTTCTGGTGCAGCAGTAATAATGGAGCGAGGCAGTAATAATGGAGCGAGGCAGTTGCGATTGTCGGGGTGGCGCCGGTGGAGTGTTGGTGTTGTGTGGCGTTCAATTATGTGCAGAGCTCGAAAAGTGACGTCGTTGTCGATTCAATCCAGATCGAGGGTTCGTGGGCAGTATGCGACGCAGCCAGTGATTGTTGAAAGGGAGAAGAATCTTCAATATTGTTGGGTAGAAGAGAAGAAAGGGGACATACGAGGGAAGATGAAAACAACACAGGTTGTTTCGAGAAAATATAGGACGAGCAAAAGGAAAGAGCAAGGCCAGGGTCCAAGTACTAATTAAAAATATTGAGATTATTTAGTGGGAAAAAAAATTCAAAGAATTAAATAGCATACTGCTGTGTAAAACAGCTATCGTCTGTTTGTTAAATCCGTTCCAACATTTTTTTGGTGAAGGCAAGCATCTCGGGTTGTCGGACTCTCCCAAGGCCGGCGCTCCAACCAGTTTCTGTACCTTCCCGCTGGTGGGTATGTTCCAGGGTCCCCTGTCCAGTTGCCATCGGCTGCAAGGCCTACTCTTATACTGTGTGTACATAAGACAACGTACTACTGGAGATGAAAGGTACGTACCCCTCGGGCCCTCCAATTGCTTTGCGGCAACTTTGGAAACTCCAACTGTCTCCTGCGGTACGTATTATCAATATTTTATGGCAAGAATGACGGAAGTCCTCCTGTTTTTGAGGCATCAAAACCTTTTGCTTTTCCCTTTCCTCCTTTTTTTACTTCTTTCAAACGACTTATTCATCATTTTGTATGTCTTTGGTTTTAAAAGCCACACGCATGCAGCTCGCCCAACCTTTCCCCTCGTTTGCACTGTCCGTGTCGCTATTCGCAGAAACATGCCGTGTCACAGCATCCAGTTCGCCGTCGACAAAGTCAAAAGTCAATTTGTACAGATGTACTTCTTGTCAAAATCGCACAGTGACCCTGCTCTCCCACCTCTCCGTGATCCGGCGCGAAATGCTACCAGCCTTTGGTAAAAATTGACGTTGGAAACGACAAATGCTGTCGTCTTGCTTGAGGATCACCTGTTGCACCACAGCATCCACCATGGAGGGCTGTCCGCAACAGTGCGTGCGCAAGATAGGGAAGGCTTACACAATATGTAGCAACCAACATATCTTAGCGTCACAGCACGTTATTATTGCTCCATTGACTCGGCAACTTGAAGTCATCCCCCTTACAGTTCTCGGAGGATCACATTCTTGGGAGAAGCCTAAGGAAGGTGTTGGTTCTGGTTGACGACGAAAAAGCACGGCATCGCGATTGGTTCGAGAAACCCCGGCCGAATTTTAAACCCCTTGGAGCTTTCGGCTCGCCTCTCCACTTGCCTGCATTGGTAAGGTTCTCCATGGCGCCGCAAGCAATTTAGCGGAATGCATGCTTTTCTTATAGGACCATTATAGCTGCTGTTAACTCCATGGAGATTGCGGACGATGGAATTTGAGGCTGTTAAGCGCCACATTTCATGTGCCCGCCGATGACTGCAACGGCAAGGCGGCAAAGGAGACCGGAATATTACCGCGTTTTAGGGTACAACGGCACTCGATTAGTACGCGTATCCACCGCCACGGTATTCGTCGTCCTGTGACCTGTCTTGGCAGTCGGCGACGGATGAAAAAGGGGTGCGAGCGAGCCACTCCAATCGAGCCCCTCCACAGTGTTCAACACAGAGACTATCTTATGATACTAGTCATCATCGCCCCCTAGGATTGGAAGTTCAGTACCCACAATTCAGTTAGGGGCTTCTTTCGTTCTCTGGTACCGACGAGGTCACCTTCCTAAATATTTCAAATGATGCCATCTAGCAATTCCCCATGTCTGTTGACCGTTCAAGGCGGGATCCGGATCGCAATGTACTACAGCCTAATGGTTACACGAATGAAAGGAACAAAAGGAATACCTCGTATATCATCGTATCTGCCTGTTTAGTCCCTACGGAATTCGGGCACAGATATATCCTCCGTCCGTGTGGGATGCACAGTCCCCAAAGCCTCACGAAAGGACATTACGGTCTCTACAAGTCTCGAAAAGACTTATTACTTGCCCGTTCGTTCTCGCCGTCAGTCGCGGTGGCAATGATGACGCTGCAGCATTCCGACCTGGCTTTGCCCTTGTACAGATTGGGTCTGTCTGATCCCGGGAGGTGAATCAGACCGATATATGGATGCCAGCGTGCCTTTTAGCCGACCTTACAACCACTACGAACTCACAGGGGGGCGACGCACTCTGTAGGACACACCACCTACGCAGTATACACTAAAGCTGTGGTATGCAAGTGTGGCAGCTAGGCAGCGACCCGCCAACCAGGCTAGATCGGCAAATCTTGCGTCGCGGAATTGAGATTCTTCCACTTTCCCCGAGCCGTAAGACTGTGGTACGGTGTAACTGAAAGGAGGGGGGACATATTAGTGTACGGACGTAGAGGACGAACACCGGCCAGTAGCCACGGAAACACAAGGCGTTATGTTTGAGGCACGCAGTCGAACCTCACCACTGTATCGCAAACCCGCTCGGAAGTTGAGCTACTCAAGCCCACGTTTTGTGATTCTGTGGGAGGGTTGACATTTGTGTGACCCCCTCGGCCGGTCTGTTGATCTGTATCCGGGGAAAGTTAATTTGGGGGTACGTACGAAAAGCCTTAGCTGATTCGAAAAAGTGGGGAGGCTAAAGTCAATAGTAGCACCGAAACTCAAGAGGCATTTATTATAGCCTGCTATGTTTTGGTAGCTAAGAAATGTGAGCGTCGCGTTACCCTAGCAAGGCGGCCCAGTTTACTATTATTGCCTTATAGGTTCCTGCCAAGCCAGTTCGGGGCTGTCGACGGTGGCGGTGCGAGTATACACCCCGACTACTATTATAACGCAACCGTAACGGCGCGGAACGCGGACTACAAGTCCACTCTACGCCAATGGCAGTTATTTTTTGGAATGTAGTATTCATGCAGGCACCTATACCACCAGTTTTCTTTTTATTAGTTGCTGATTGTGCTGATTGTCGGGTTCTACTTTACGGCCGCCATCCTATCTCCGTCCACCCTCCTCACCTCCGCCTACGTGATAGCGATGTAGCTAGGTACTCTAGGCCGACCGAAGCTAATGCATTGTTGTGCCTAGATCCGGTACCAACTATGATAGTACTAATCCATGTGAGCCTCCGGAAAATGGCAACTCTGTTTGTGTTGATGGCTAAAGTCAAGAAGCAAGCACTGAGAGGGGAGGGAAGAGTAGACAGCCTGATGGAGAAGTCCTCTTCATCAGACCCAGAATGGAAAGAAACTCTGCCTAACAACATGTACTTCCAGCCCGTGCTTGAGCAAATGTTTCTCTCTTCGCAACTTCCTTCTCCAGTCCAGGGATCCCTCTGCCGTTTATTCAATTCACCTCTCTCCCGACCGAGTCCAGTCTCCCAACCTCAGACGACCAACCCTTTTTCTTCCTTTTTTCCTTCCTTTCTTCCTTGCGGTTCGCCACAAACCCTAGATCTAGCCCTAGCCCTAATAGCCAACCTGAAAATACCCCTTCCAATACCTCTGCAGCTCCCTCCTCTCATCGTACTTCCTCGCCACTTTCTTCAGCTCCCGCGCACTATCCTCCCCGTACCCGGAAAACACGTCTTGCGACTTCCCGGCATAGTTCATGTACTGAAACCTATGAAGTAGCCCCCTCTCTTCTGCCATGCTTTTTATCTCGCCCAGCGTTTTCTGCGTCTCTTCTTCCACCAGGGAGTCCAAGGATTGGGAATCCCAGGTAGAGGAGAGCTGCATCATCATCAGCGCGCCATCGTCCTCCGCCAGGCCGAGGATGTTTCCGCCGTTCTTTTGCATTGCTCGCAGCGTGTTGACCGCGAGAGGCTGGAAGACCAGGAAGGAAGTTACTTCCGGGGCAACACCGTCTGCAGCCGCCGTGGTGAGGCTCGAGCTATTCATGGCGGAAACGAGAGAGCGGAAGAGAGGTATGACGTCGGTCAGGAGTTGGCTACTGCTGGGATTACCCCCGGGGGGGGACAAGAGGAACGTGGCATCCCACCATGTTTGGCGGTGGCCGTATTCTTCGCGTATTTCGAGGGAGCGGGTGGTTATGTTTTCGAGGGACGTGGCGTTGACCAGGGAGGGCAAGGATTGGAAAGGGGAGAAGGCCGCGGGGATGGTGGATAAGGGGGATGGCGAGAGGTACTGCGTTGCGTGGTAGAAGTTCGTTATGCCGGAGTAGCCCCCCAGGGCGGAGATGTAGGTGTAGGCGAAGAAGGTGTGCGCGGCCCCGTCCGATGGCAGATCGGAAGTTACTAGGTCGACGTACAAGGGGAGGAAGAGAGAAGATACCACGGCGTCGGGAAATATGAGGGACTGGGACCAGAGGTCCCCCTGCGGGAAAGCGAACAGGTCGAAGCGGGTGACGATCCCGAAGTTTGAGCCGCCGCCGCCGCGCAGGGCACGGTACAGATCCGGGCGGGAAGAAGGGGATGCGACGACGATGGAGCCAGAAGGGAGGACGACTTCGTAGGAGAGTATGTTGTCGCAAGCCCAGCCATAGAGGCCGCTGAAATAGGATATCCCGCCTCCGAGGACGAGGCCGGGGACCCCGACGTCGGAGACGCGGCCGGCTACCACGGCGAGACCTAGGGGGTCCAGGAGGAGGGATATGTCTATCCAGCGGGTGCCGGGGCCTACGGAGACGACGGTGGTGGTATTCTCTGTGGTGCTGGGGTTTGAGAGGGTGATGGTGTTCAGAAGAGATAGGTCTATGGTTACCCCGTCGTCAGCTCTACTGCCGCCTTTTGAGGTGAAGGTGGAATTTGAGCTTGATCCCGAGCCAGCAATAGAGTCGCCGTCGGAATCAATATTGGAGCCTCCGGTGAAAGCGGTGTGCCCGCCGCCTTTTACGCTGAAAGGGGTTTTCAGACGTAGGAGGGTGGTGAGAACGAGGGAGACTTCTGAGGAGTTTGAAGGGAGAACGAAGCATGTGGGAGACAGGTCGGATTGGCGGGTTGACCAGTAGGTATTTGAGGAGTTATAGGCTAGGGAGGAGGGGTATAGGATTTGGGATTCTGGGAGGAGGGTGGCTAATGCTGTGCACTGTGGGAGGCGAGGTTAGTGCATTGATCTAGGCGGTGGGATATGCGGAGAGGAAAGAAGAAGAGGGAAGAGGGACGAGTTGAGGCGATTATAGGAGTGGCTGTGTAAGTATAGGGAGTAAAGGGGGCGAGTATAAGGTCAGCGTGTGGCGAGTGTGCTATGTGGAAGTTCAGGCCTGTGGTTTGCGACTTACGGCATCATCGCTATGTCCATAGCCCGCTGCGGCAAGTCCCGTGAAGACTGACGCCGCAAGTGCGATTGTGGTGGTTGTCGCAAAGGCTTTCATGCTAGGCATCTTTTAGATTTGGCTATAAGAAAGAAGTCGAGGATTGGAGCCTTGTTCAGCTCTCAGCGCTGGTGGACAAACGAGCAGTGCCAAATTTACAAGAAAGGGGTGCAGCATGCCCTTTAAAAGAGCATCTGCCTATGCCTGGTGGTGGAGGCTCCAGCACCTCGAGTAGGTAACTGTCCAGGTAAGTCCGCAACGGAAGGTGAGTATGTGTGATCATGTAACTATAGAGTATGGAATCTTGGCGAACCCTCCGCGCCGTTTATAGGCGTGTTTGTTTTCTTGTTTGTTTTGGACTGTTGGTCGAGAACCTTGAAGGCTTCCATGGATTCAACCTTGGATGCTGCTCCAGCTCATTATGGAACCTTGTCCTGCCTTGGTGACCTTACATGCAGCACAGGATCTATATTCTGCACTTATATGAATGGACCGCCCGGCCTTGCTGTTCCTGGTGCTTGGCCGTGTCTAGGTAGGCATCGATCTCCAGTCCGGCAATATGATTGACTTGGACGTGGTCGGGACGTCATGCCACTTCAGTGGATAGATAGATAAACCATGGTATACACAAAGAGCACAGACCTCTCATGGCCTTTCAAACTTTCAGCTTCATGTACATACATAGTAGTAGATTGCCAGCCATTTCAGCCTCTAGCATGCGGTGTAACCTCAAAAACAAGGAGACCACAAGGTAGCCCAACGAATGGCGGGGGGAGGGGGGGCTAAAAGTTCGGATCGTTCCTCTCCCGAGACTTACCGTGGTAAGTTTTCTTTAATTTGGGGGAAACAAGGATGGATATTCCAACTACAAAAGCACCACTTTGGCTGACGAGATGTGATTGTCTTTGAACCAGAAGGTCGGTCGTCTTACTCTCGTAGGTTGTAGACGGTAGGTAAGCGTCGACACCGCTTTTTTTCTGGGTCATCCGAACACAGGAAGTAGTCGGCTGGGTAAGCTGGGTAGCTAGTAGTACCATTGCAATTACAAAGATATATGAGCAGCTGCAATGGCTATCATTGCGCGAGATACCCGACCAGGGTATCCGGCATCGTCTCGTTCCGAGCTGCAAGAACCGGGATGTCGGGGCCGGGGGATGCGTACTCGGATGCAAGTTATCAGGGCGTTACTTTGCATGGACGAATGAGACTAATTTATTCTTGCCGTCGGGCAGCAAAATAGGTTGCTTTTAATGTGCCGATATCTTCTCTGCTCGCATGGCGTCTTCTTTTTCGCCAAATGCCCTTTTACAACGCCCAACGCTCAACTCACATGGTATTGTAGTGGGGTGCGCAAAAGTGGGGTGGGCAGGTGATGAAAATATTGAGAGCCTGCCAATTGAAAACTCGCCGACCACAGTATTTGTTGGCGGCGGAGGCACTGTGACTGGCGAGACTATTCTTGTGTGGCTTCGCTGTGGCGTTACGCATTCAGAAGTCCGAGGCTGTGCGGGGGCGCCTGGAGCGACCTCTACTATAGTTGTGCTGACTCACACGGCGGCGGGCAATCAGATTGAGCTAACAGAGACATCCCTATGGGTCTCACTGCGAACTTTCAAAAGCCCCAGTTAGGCAAGTGACACACCGGCAAATCACTTTCACCGGCTGTGTAATCCAAGAACAAACAGAGTCTTAGCAATCCCTTTTGCTCTTTTGATAATTCAGTTAGACTTGTGAAGTCCCAAGATATGGCCATATAGCGTCTGATATAGTCCCATTTTCCCGGTCGATGCCATGAATTATTTTGTGTACGCTACCACTCATCTACACTACTTACTGCTATTGGCAACAATATAACACTCGACTTGGACTTGACTTGGACCCGACCAATCACATATAATACATTTATCCATACATGCATTCTCAACAACTTCGTCAACCACACCCCAAGTCAAATAATTCATCATGGCACAGCCAACATCACCCCCTTCATATCCCCCCTCGCCATCCCCAACTTTCGCAACACCCCTCCCCCAATCCCCCCGCTCCTCAATCCTCGAATACCGATTTCCTTCTTCTTCCTCCTGCTCCAACCTCGTGCTCCTGGGAAAATCCCGCGCGGCATGGCACACCTCGTTCGTCATTCCCCAGTTAAACCTTCTTCTCGACGCCGGGCTGTGCATCAACCATTTACGCCCCAAGCACGTTTTCCTAACCCACGGACACAACGATCACACGGCCATGTCCACCGCGTTCGTCAAGAGGGAGAACAACCCTGATTTTTACTGTCCGAAAGAGATGACTGGGGTTTTTGACGGCTTTATACTCGCGAACACGCTTTTGAATTTGGGCGGGGAGGTCGGCGTGGATGACGAGGAGTTTGAGATGGTTGACGGAAGGGGCGAGGAAGATGGTGTGGAAGGGGGCGGCTCTGACTCCCCCGGGAGCAGTGGTGGGAAGGACAAAGAAACTGGGGATTGGGAGGAAGGGAAGACGAAGAACAAGGACAAGCGCCATCCCCTCCTCAACACCCATCACACCCACGGTCTCTCTCCAGGGGACGTCGTCGAGCTTCCCCGTCTTCCAGCCATCACAGCCACGGCATTCAAGTGCGATCACTCCGTCCCATGCCTAGGCTACGTGTTCAGCCGCGTGTCCCAGCGCCTCAAGCCGGAGTTCCAGGGACTGCCGGGAAAAGAAATCGCTCGGTTACGAAAAGAAGTGAATATGCATACAAACGGCAACTCCAACCCCGGCAAGAACAGCAACAGCAACAACACGTTCACCCTAACAGAATCCCACAGCACACCCCTCTTCGCCTTCCTCGGCGACACCACCGCCAGCACCCTGGCGGCCGAGCCGGAGTGGCTGAGGAACGAAATCCCCGTAGTCATAACCGAATGCAGTTTCCTGTACGAGGAGCACCGCCCGCAGGCGCAGAAGACGAAGCACACGCTCTGGTCCGACCTGGAGCCCGTCGTGAGGAAGTTCGCCCACACCAAGTTTGTGGTTACGCATTTCAGCCTCAGGTACAGCGAGCAGGAGATACGGGATTTCTTCCGGGGGTTGAAGGGGGGTTGCCTGCAGAATTTGGTTGTTTGGGTCGATGGCGGTGGCGAGTTGTGAGGAGGGGAGGAAGTGGATCGATGGGTGGGCGAAGGGAGAGGTGCCGTGTTGGAAGTTTTAGCTACGTTACTAGAATTAGGAAGCTATAAGAACCCGGCGTGGCAGGACCATGAAACAAAAAGTTCCCAACAGGAAACGGGTGTTGAATCAAGAGACTATTTCAAGGACATATTGAAGTCGCAAGGGCCCGTATTGGTACTATGAAATCATGGAATGGAAGAGAAACGGGCTATTCAGTAATTAGCCATGTGTCTTTCTCTGCCCGATTGTTTTTTTTTTTTTTTTTTTTTTTTGGATATGGAGAGATGTAATATTGATTACATTTCTGGGAAAAGTTGTGTTCCCCAGCCGCCGCGCGCTCATCAAGTCAGAGCATTAGCGACTGAGTATTTTCCAGTCTTTCCCAGAGATGCTGGCTCCAACAACACCGCCCAATGCTTGTCTCCGCAGCAGCCGGACGATCACATTTATTAGTGGACAAGCGGACGAACGGTGGGGGAGTCGGACGGTCAATACCCGGCAGGATCCGAACATGTTATATACTCAAAAGTGCGAACTGAATAATAAACTAGGAAGCTCCATGGATTTGTAGACTGCAGACCGAGACAATACCAAGAGTACCACTTGCCTGAGATTCCCGACTCCGTTTTGCTCAAGAGGCTCGGTAGCAAGTGGCCGAAAGTCCGCATACGCCGGTGCGTACTAGAGGTCAGGGAATTTTTTTTAACACTTCACGAGGTGGAAACGGTGGGTGTGCTTGATTACGAGCACCACAGCCTGCTAATTCCATGCGAACCGGCCAATCGTCATGGATACAGCCAGCAGC
This sequence comes from Zalerion maritima, assembly GCA_022664585.2. Classification (NCBI taxonomy): domain Eukaryota; kingdom Fungi; phylum Ascomycota; class Sordariomycetes; order Lulworthiales; family Lulworthiaceae; genus Zalerion; species Zalerion maritima. Next base: position 66,469 of record JAKWBI020000186.1, on the reverse strand, counting down.
GCAATCGGGGAAACGGACGTGGCCGGAGATAAAAACCAGCGATTCCCCCGTTGCCTACGGAGAAGCGAGCGGCCGTACCGAATTACCTACCGGACTTAAACAATGGCGACTTCCCTGGCTCTCCTGATGTTGCAACGGGCGGCGGTGACGGTTGGATTGGCAAGATGGCGGCAAGGAATCCTACGGACTTGGCGCAAAACCAACCGGCGGTAACGTAGTTGCTACGGATCCGGAGATGGAGTGGAATATTGAGGGTGGCCTGGAGGGTAAGGAAGTTCTTGATGGTGTGGTGCATTGTTTGGTTCCTTGAAAAGATACTCTCGAACCGGGCGCTCGGCGCGGCGCACCAACGGCTAGAGCTTTCATATCTTTTGGTGTCGTGCTGTCCTCTAGGGCCAACATAGACATGTCGGGTGGTAGCAGAGATGTCGCTGGGCATGCGGCTGCAGAGTAGGCCAGGTCGTGGTTTGGATGGGCCATCTCAGTCATGGAACGGGGAGCGGCCACTTCCGACACCTAGAAAGTGCGGCGGAGTTCGTCACAATATAGAAGTTTTCACCCAGCGGTCCGTATTCAACATTTCTCACATATCTCGATTATCCCCCAGCATCCTCCCCGCCTCTACCTTTCCCCTAGCTACATTTTTTTTACAACAAGGCTTGCCGCGAGCTTGTGGAGGAAGGGGAGTCCTCTGTCTATCAGCTGTAACGCATTTTGAAAAAACAAAAGAGAAAAAGGCTTTGCGGCCACCCCGTCGCGGTCCATTTTGCCTCCCCCACCACCCCGTCCTTGTAGGCCGAGAAGGCCTTCAGCATCAATCCAACTACTTGTTTTCGAAGGTGACGTTTTTTTGACCCCAAGGTTCTGTTGTTAAGCTTGATCCTGAAAGCAATAGTTCCCCCCCACGTCCGCGAGACCCGCCTCGAGTTTATGATCGATACCGACATGACCCTTAACGACAGGCAGGCCTTTCATGTCGCCGGTGGTGAGGTCGAATTCGACGATGGTTTCACACATTGCGTCTAATGTATAGTCAGCTTGGTTGGGAGTGAACAGTAAGGCATGGGTGGCGGACTATCCGTAAAATTTCTGGGGGCTACTTCGGCGCGGGTGGATACCATAGTATGTCTCAAACGTCTGAACGCTCCCTTCCTTTACCTCCTTAAAGGAATCGTCGGTCTAGTAGGTTTGCATGGATATGTCTTGGCCCTGTTGGCTTCGTGCATTAGCTGGCGAATATTCGTCGTCAACCCAGTGGTAGAACGACACACAGTTGTCATAGTAGTACTCGTGCAGTGTCTCAAGCTTGAATTTATCCTTCTCATCATCCAGACCAGGCTCAAATGGTAGCGAGCATAGAGTCCCGTAGTGGTTTTGGGCCCGCCGAGAACTCACGGCTGCCTTTTCCAACCCCAACGCAACAGCGCCGTGGGAAATAGCTCCCCAACTTCAGTTGAGAAACCCAGTAAATACAAGGCCAAAGGATGGGATGATTACAAAGGGGTCCCTTATACGGTGTCTCGTACCTGTCTTCCACTGTCCTCAGCCTGATGGCCCGGGGTAGTTTTTGATTGTTGCACCAGTCTCGCAATTTCCGCCTCCAGTGTGGGGAATCCCCGAGTCCTCCCACCAAAGCCACATCCTTGCGTCAAGTTAGTACACAAGTGCGATGCTGTCTTTTAGTTCGAGAAGGGGAAATAGTGTATACTATATGATAACTCTTCTAACACACTTCCCTGCCTCTGCCTTGTTCACTTGACTTTGTATGACATCCAGGATTTTGTTGACAACGGGGTCGAAGAATTTCCCCATAGCCGGTCTAACCATCAGTGGCCTGTTAGACCATATCGTCCTGGCTTCGAACAAGGGCGAGGCTTCTTGAACTGACTCTGTGTGAATGACAAAGCCGTCATCTCTGTAGAAGGCGTTGTCCCTGACGCCTTCTATGTGCAATTCCAGAAGAAAAATATCTTCCCCGTCGCTCGGCTTGCGCCTTCCGAATTTTCGCTTGCGCTCCTCCCAGTCTCTCATGAACTGCGAGCCAGGGCTCTTGATGTCGCCACCGAGGCCTATCAAGTGATCTCCGAAGAAGGATTCCATGAGCCTGTGTAGCTGTGTATCGAGTAATGCCGCACCACATTTCACATCTGTTTGACGAGCCATCTTGAGATATTAGCGCTGTCCACATGCTTGCCTACCAACCTAGGCACCTAGATCCAGGCCATGTTACGGAAAGGGAGGGAAGCTGACACACCCTCAGCAACAGTCACCTGCTTCAGGTCAAACCGCTGGTCTATCTCCTTAAATTTGTAGTTAACGTTAAATGGTGATGTCCTGGTATAGTTTACTTAGCTGCCGCTACTTATATATCGCGAAGAGGAGTCTACTTTCCACTTGACCCGCTCCCCAGTCACCCACTAGAAACCCGTCGTCTTCCTGTGTCTCAACACAGCATCGTCAGTATTTGGCAGCTCTACTGTAGATGGGTTGGAGATATTGGGACCAAGAACGGAGGGATAATCGCACCTTGACCATGTCGTCGTCGTCGACACTAGTGTCGAGTAGGGTGGCCATGGCAGCGGGCTCTGACTCTGCAAGTAGGCCGAATGAATTCTCCTCTTGCCCCCCCCCCCCAGAAAGCCTGCACTTTTTGCTGCGCGCTTCGCCGCTTTCAGTATCGACTGTTGCGCATCGCCGCCCGAGACAGCCTTGGTAATCCAGACATGGATCCGGGCAATATCCAGAATGGGCTTTGGGATCTCTTCCTCCAACAAGGCCCTGGTGTACTTGAAGACCTCTTGAAAATAGTACTCGGTTACGACGGAGGCGGCCTTCTTCGGCGGCAGTCAGAACATGCGGGTCTTTATCACAGTATTGCACCGCGATGTAGGTAGGTGCGTATTATGCATAGTATAATGACTAACGGGGTGCGTCTCAACATCCATACAGGTCAACTCGCTTTTTTTTTCTTGAAAATCTGCCCAAGCCTGCCTACTAGGCTTATTTGTGACTTGGAGCCCTCGCTGTTGGTGTCTTCAGACTCTTCTGTCTTCTCTAGTAAGACTTAAAAGCTAGAATATGTTCAAGCTGCCTCCAAACGCTTGGAACCCTCCTCGTGAGACTATGTTGGATTTGACATTGTCGCCCTCATGTCTGGTGCTGACTGGGGCTTGATGGTCGTACAAGTGTCGAGGGTCCTAGGTGGATAGAGCTTCGACGTTCTTCGGAGGCCTGGGGATGTTGCTGGGAAGCCGGGCTAAGGGGGTTTCTGCATCAAGTATGGGCGCTTTTCTACCTGGCGGAGCCCGGAGCGGCTTTCCGTTAATGTCAACGCCCAAGGCATATAGTGGGGTGTACCGACGAACCTATATTATACACTCTGTATCGCTGTCGGAAAATCGGCTCGGCTGTCCGCGCTGGGCATCTATCACCCTCCGCGGAAAGATCACGGAAGATGTGGCGCTCGTATGCAGCACGAATACCAAGTTTACAGTAGATCGTCCAGTGGGAAAGGGTTTGGAATCTCATGTAGACGGAGATTTAGGATCGGCTATCAGGGGTTATACTGCTTGTCGATAGTGTGCAGCCTTGCACTGGTGTTAGGATTGTCTGCCTTGGAACCAAGGAAGTATGAGTGACTCGGACTTTGTATGTTAACCAGCAACATTAAGTCTAAGCGCTGGAAATAGGTAACAATAACACTAATTGGAGTCTCCCGACTAGTTATTCAGCGATTACAGTGGGTAAGAGTATTGCCGATGGAAAGTCGCTTAGGACTGACTCTATGAGAAAATATATCTGTGACCCTGTTCTTTAGTTCATGAAGCCGACAACTACGTGGTTTGTCACATTCTGTCGCAGTTTCCAGACTAAAAAAGACGGACTTGGGGAATTGGAGACCCCAAATGGGGATTTGGAGACCGTTCTGGCCATATTTGGCAAAAGGTACCCACTTCAAACCCCCCGCAGATTTCTGGAAAAAGAAAACAATTTCAATAATATATTATGCCATCATCGCCATCACTATTTATCTAATGTATCCAACATGCCTTAAGAAAATTGAGGATTTCCTAGTCGTGGCTACTAATCGTAGCTCCCAAGCATAGTTGCTTATCATGGCTCCTTATCATGGCCCTTATCCTGGCTTCCAAGCTTATTTCGATGCCCTTTGGGCTTTGGGGGGTGAGTTAATATCATGGGTATAAACGCTAGTAATAGCCAGCAACAGCTGGAAATGCAATAAAAAATAGTGTTAAACACTGCAAATAGGCCTCAACACCATGGGCCTGCCAGCCATTGTGTGTTAGGTACCTCAGTAGCTTTTAAGTATCCTCGACGAGAGCACAGCAGTATGGGGAACTTTGATAACCGTGGTTCTTTTGGTCTCACCCAGATTTCTGTGTCATTGTGTTCTACATAAATAGATATTACATAATGTGCCAAGCCACAACTGCCACACCACTATTCTGCTGCCCAACGAGGCCTTTTCCTTCTGTGCCAGCTTCCAAGTGGACAAGCTGTCCTTTCCCGTTGCACGCAACGATGAATAGAAATATCGCTGCCTTAGGACGATATTAGCTCCTATATTATGCTATCCCCCGCAGAGCCCGCCTGCCTGCAGTATCTTGAAGCGAGGCAGATTTTGCTCTATCCAATTTCAGTCAGAAGCAATAGAAAGGATTGCTAGGTGAAGCTTTTGGCACTAGCAGGGTGACTTCCGACTGTCAAGCTCCCGACATCCTTGGTCGATAACCGAGCTGCCGCATTCCTATTGCGGAACATCGACATTTGATCCTCGACACCTCAACCTTTTGACGCTCAAACGAAAACCCCTCCTACAACCTACCCCCCGAACCACGACGGCAGCACCGACAGAACATACCATTGCCACCGGCACCGAATAGGTCAACGGCCCTTAAATCGCAATAATGAAAGCAACCCACCTCCTCCCCCTCTTGGGCCTTCTTTCCCCCCTAACCTCCGCCTGGGGCGCCTCCTCCTCCACTTCATCCTCCAGCAACTCGAAGAAAATTCTCCTCTCCAAAGTCTCAACCCTGACCCTTCGCTCGGGCCAACAAACCTCCCACCGCCGCGTCCCGTCGATCCCACAGCTCAAATGCGTCTCCCCATCCCACCTATGCAACCTCTACGAAATAGACACCGTGCGGTGCTTCAACGCAGGCGCGGGCTACGACAACGAAGACGTGCAGTGGACCTGCACCGCGACTGTTCCGGAAGAGCTCAAATTGGGGAGAACGGACGTTATATGCGAGGGCTACAGCGGGCCGGATGACAAGTACGTGCTGAAAGGAAGCTGCGGCGTGGAGTACACGATGCACCTTACCGACAAGGGGAGGGAAAGATATCCTGGCATGAGCGACGGGAACGGTGTTACGGGCTGGACTTGGGGAGGAGTTCTTTTTGCCGTGGTTTTTGTCGCGGTTTTGGGGTGGATTGTTTATTCCGCTTGTGTTGCCGGACGGCAGAACGGGCAGATGCCGCGCATGGGACGCCCGCAGAGGCGATTCGGTGGAGGAAACTTCTGGCCCGGTGGAGGTGGAGGCGGCGGCGGACCAGGAGGATGGAATCCCGGCTGGGGTCCGGGAGCCGGAAATAACGATCCTCCCCCTCCGTACCCGGGCACCCAGCAACCGCCCAAAACAAATAACGGCCAGCAGCAGGAACAAGGCTGGCAGCCTGGGTTCTGGTCGGGTCTAGCGGGCGGGGCTGCAGCCGGATATATGGCCGGCCAGGGCAGGAATTATCGACAGGACAATTACCGGAACAGGCACGAATGGGGCCACGACAATCACAGGAACTACGGCTCGACGTGGGGCAGGTCTGGGTCGAGGAGTAGTGACGGCTCTAGCACAGGCGCGACGCACGAGGCTACTGGGTTCGGGTCTACGAGCAGGCGGTGAAGAGGGTTGAGGGGATATTGATACGAGGATTATCATCAATTCTATGGTGCACAGCGGTTGAAGGAAGATTGGATATAGCACTAGAAAAGAGTCTTTCGAAGACGGATTAACTCGGCATGACATGAATAAAATCATCTATTCACAATGCAACCAACATGGTCAGCTCTTGCACCCATTGATTCACGCCATGCCACTATGAATTGCAAGGCCATTTGCAATTTTTGAAATTTTTATAAATTTGCTTGCCCATCCGGCGGAATTTATCCACTATCGCCTTCAACGGACGGACTACAACCACGATAGCTCGCTCCATATCCACAACTCCCCACCAAGCAAGCCCCTTGTTCAACTCCCACTATATCTCTTTCTACTACATATGTACAAAAGTTTGGATATTCACATACACGCACAAGCCCGAGTTATTCACCAAAAAAACACAAGCAACAGCAAAAAGCCTCTTTCTTTACCATCTCGCACAAAATCCTACACTATTGTCATCATCGTCTCAATTCCTTGAAGTGCCGTGATTTTCGAAATTACAGGCCACGTTGCTTGGCAGTGTTGGTTCGTTCTATGTCATCAGAGAGCAAACCCCTCCCTTCCATGGCCCTCATTCTCCTCCCGTTTCCCTTCACATCCACCCTGCCAACACAGGCAATAGTCGTACAATATAATAAATGACAAATCCAAGCTCGCTCTCTTTTTGTTTCTTTACTGCTGCCGCTCTTGCTCTTGGTATTGTCTTGCTTTCTCTTCCTATTTCCGTTCTCGTTGCCCCCATCCCATAATTTCGGCCATGACTATAATTCGCATGGTCCAGATGAGAGAGTAAGCATCAGCTCCACCGTGGTATCATCGAAAAGCCACCCTGATCAAAAAAAGCAAGTTCCAAGTCGCAAATGGGATACCAGAACAAGATGCAATATGCTGTGGATCCATAAAGAGAAGAATCCGTACATTAAAAGTTTGATACAAAACTGATCGGGGCTGGAAAAGGGTTGCTTTGGTGTCGTCTAGAAGTGTGCTGTCATGACATCGAGTTTGTCGAAGGGCTTTGAGCACGTAGGGCATTTTCGCATTCGGTTCATAATTCGGTCATCCACACACTTCTTACAGAATAGATGGCCGCATGTCCGTAGGAAGGTATCCTTGAAGGTGGCTCGGCAGATGGTGCAGAGAGCAAATTGCTAGAACAGCACAGTTAGCAATAGTTGTCTATGAATCGAAAATGGACCGTGACTGTGACTTACCCGAAGCATCTGCTCCTCCTCGGAGGAATTGCTGAGACATTTCGTCTTCCAGCTATCCCTGTCCTTTTGGATCTGCTCCAAACGGGTTCGGGCCTTCTCGAGTTCAACTTCCAATGAACTAACTCTCTGCTTTTCTTCTGAATATGCTGAATCCTTCACCTTTAGGAGTGTTGAGAGCTCCGCCACCTGAGACTTGAGAACATCTGCCCTTTTTTGAGCTTCCGTTGATAACCGCTCCATCTTCTTGTTCTCTGCAATCGTGGTCGTGTTGGATTGCCTCAAATCGTAGAGTTGCTTCTCTAGGTTTTGCGTAAGTACCTTGTTGGAAGACTCGACTTCCTTGAGCTGGGCAATGATATCAGAGCTCTTTGAGTTTTGTATTCGCAATGCCTTGAGTTCCTGCGACCTCGTGTCCATATCCTTGCGGGCAGCAAAATATCGGTGATCTGACTTCATTTTGTCCTCTCGAGCCGACGCGACCTTTTCCTCCATAGCGGAAAAATCCAGAACCTTCTTGTGCGCCAAGGCCCACGTCTTCTTGTACGCTTCTTCCATTGGTCGCAGTTCATTGTTGGCCATCCTCAAATCGTTGTCCATCTTACGATATTTCTCCTGTAGTTGCTCCAGAGACATACTAGCGAAGTCGCTGGTGGAATCTGGGGTAGGGCTCTCTCCACTGGGCCTTATCGTCTCGAGCTGCGCCTCAAGAGCGGTGATCCTGTCCTGTTTTGAATCAACAAGCTCCTTTAGCTGATCCAAAGCAATTCGTTCCTGCTCGTCCCTCTGCTTCCGCATCTGGATTTCCGCATACATGTCATCCCGGGCACTTCGTATGCGGGAAATATCGGTATCCCTCGCCCGGATTTGATCCTCATATTCATTGGTGAGGGTCTGGGCTTCGGTCTCTAGTTGCCTCTGGAAGGCGGTACGCTCTCCCTTCAGCTTCTCTGCCTCATCGCGGGATTGCTTATTGGTAGCCTCGAGGTTGTTGATCCGCTTGATAAGGTCGTCGTTCTGGCTCTTGAACTGCTTAAACACCTCAGTCCTCGAGTAGTCCTCGTCTGACAAACTGGCTAGACGTGTTTGGAGAGCGGTCAAATCTTCCTGGAGGCTCTTATTTTGAGCCTCGATCTTCTCAATCTGTTCTTTCTGCTTCTCGCAAGCCGCCTTGGCCTCGTTATATGCTAGTAGTGTCTCCTCGTCGGTGGCACTTTGCTCAGCCGTTTCCACCCCATTAGCTGGTGCTGGGCGGCCAGTCGACTGAGCGAGTGCTTGCTGTTCAAGGCGTTGTACTTGAGCAGACTTGGCACGATCCAGCTTCCTTTCGGCCTTGTAGTAGCGCAGTGTTGCGTTGTTGAGATCCTGGGTCAGATTTTCCTTCTCTGTCTGAAATTTGTCAAGCTTGACCATGAACTCTTTTTGGGTGGCCAGTAAAGAGTTGACCTTCGCCTCTAGCTCGGACTTGTCAGATGTGACGGTTCCTCGACAGCTAGCCAGACGGGAGAAGAGTCCATCGAGGGTTGACTTGATTGCCGTGCTTTTCTGGGCAAGATGGTCCTTAAAGGCTTGAAAGTCCTTGAACTCGAGAGCGCTAAGAAATTGCGATGCTGTACATGATATGCGCATTAGCGAGCTGGGGCGAGGATCGGAGCGAGCGATGTGGGGAAAGGGTTGATCGTACCTTCGAGGTCAGGTTGGAAGGGTATCTTTTCGCCGGCCAGCTGAGAAACCTCTTGCACAAGTTGAAGCCACCAAGCATCGATCATACGCAAATGGTCATCGTGGTCTGCAGCATTTTGTTCCAAATCGCCCAGTCGCGTTTCTAAAGCTGCCTTTTCCCGTTTGTATTCCTGCATCTGGCGGTAAATGGCATCTTTTTGAAATTCCTGCAGACGTATCATGTCAGCATGACGAGCGTCCGGATCTTGAGGTTGGGGACGACGTTGTATTGTTTGATTCATGTATATGTGCAGGCGGGATGGGGATAGATGCGTGGTAAATGAGGTGATGGTAGATAGATATTGACCTGGTAGGCAGTTGGGGTATGTGGGGGGGATTCTGGCGGTACTCGGTAGGAGTCGAGACAGGCCATGGCGGATCACTGATGTGGTGAGCACACGAGATCTCTCCGGAAGCAGAGGTCGAAGAGGGCTGTGTTGTATATAGTTTGTGTGGATGGGGACGTTGCCCTATCGACGAGCAGAAGGGAGAGATGATCCCTCGGCTAGAGGGGATTATAGCTTGACACGTACCTCTACCCAAGCCTCCTCTTTGCTTTCGTTGTCCTCCCTCGATTTACCACCACCGTTAATGGCTTGTCGCTTGCTTGGAGGAGCGAGATCGTCGGACCCACTGACGGGCCTTTTCCTGTCCTCCATCTTGACCATGGTGGATGGGCCAGGCAAAGCGAATTTGGCAACAGGCATGTGTGTTTGGCTTGTGGGGCGGTGGCTGTGGATGCTGTTGTTGGAAGAGAGGGCAGAGTGAGGGAAGACTGTGAAGATACGAAAAGGGCGGCAGATAGAGAGCGAGGTCAAAAGAAGTAGTGTCGGTAGTAGTATTGACAGATTGAGACGGTGAAGGGCGATTGAAGTAAAGTTGGGGCAGGCTGGGAGGGCAGAAGCAGGGCAGGCTTTGCCGCTTGGCTGACAGAGAAAGAGGCAACGTAAACGAGTGTCCGGCCAAGTAAATGAAGGGGGGAGAAAGACCGGGAAAACGAATCGAAAGAGAGCTCTAGACGTGATCCGGCGGTATGAGTGGCGGTCGCATAGTTTTCCGACTGGGATTGATGACTGGAGGGTGATGGCAATTGCTGGCGAGTTGAATAAAGGGGATGGACGAGACGCGAAGGTGGAGGAGGTGGAAGAAGGAGTCCCGGCTCGGACCCAGAAAAGCAGTTGTTGAAAATTCGACGTCGAGCGCTGAGAGAAAAACCGGCCATTCCAAAAGTGGCTAGATCCATTCTTTCCCGTGACCTCGCGCATCATTAACGTCGCCCATCCCTCCTTCCCCAACGTGCATTGACCACGGCTCGATCACCAGCACACGACACGACCTTTTCTCTGAAGCTTCTGGTCTCTCGAGCCTTAACTTGACCAACCTCTCCGAGTTTACATAACCCTTTTTTCCCTTCCAATTCAGGTTCTAGAGACGATGAGAAACTCTAGGATATAGCTGGTGTATTCTTACTTTAAATCCTGTTTCCAAACTTGTACCAGGCAACCGTCGATACCCTACCTCCATCGTTCGGCCCGCATGCCCCAGAACCCGTCATCGTCCATCGTCCTACGCCGCACCGACCTTTATCGTCCCCCACTCTTAGCTCTCAAAGACCTACTAATGTCGAATGCCTATCGAACGCGACTCAATACTACCTTACAAATAGGACCCTTTGCCTCGAAGCGGATTGATACCAGCTGATCAATCGTGTCGCAGAAGATGTCGGTAGAGATGAGTCGTGTGGTGGCTGACGATGGACGAGAAAACTTGAGGAACTGCGACAGTGGCTCTTCTCCCGAGAAGCAGACCATTTCTCTCAGAAGTGAGAATATATCCCCGCAACCACCTCGAAATTAGTGTTTCCCAGAGCAAGATTCAAAGTTATCTCCGTAAAGTTGGCCCTCCGCCAGGCGCAAGACAGCAGTTGTTCAAATCATTGGTGCAATGGAGTGGGTGTCGCAATGGAGGGTGGAAAGGCCGCGGGGGACATCTAGAATCACGGCACCCATTTCAACGAGTATCAATGCGCGTTTCATTCTAGAGTAGGGTTCGTCGTCTCGGCGGAGGATAATTCCAGGGCGTCAGGGCATATGAAGTCCTGCGCGCTCCCTTGGCTCGGGGAACAGTGTGAATTTGGCAGAAAGAGATATTCGAGTAGGTCATTCCGCATGTCTGGTGTTTCCCTAGTTCGTGGGCTTGTTTTGGTGCCCCTGTGCTAAATGTAGGATGAAAATATCTCCCAAAGCGTTATTAAGATTCTTTAGTGCGAGGAGGTCAGCCGCACCGAAAAGCGTGTTCGGTGCCGCTTGCAACACCTGTTCAGGGCACGAAACCGAAGACGAAAACTTGTACATGATGGTGGCCTTGGACGTTTTCCCCAAACGCTTAGGCCCTCAATACTTACCCATTAGTTATCCAGAAAGCAGCGCAGGCGCTTCCACTTCCAAGGCTTGAGAGCAGTACCAGACTATCCAATACTCTGATGTCTGACGGACCGGACGTCGAGGACCTAGAGAGTACTAAAGAGCAGAAAGTGAATAGCGCTCCTCCTGCCCAATTCAATGCAAGGTCAGAGCTAAATCAAGCTCCACCGTTGCAAATGACCTGCTTGACCCAATATCTGGATTAGTATCTCGAACACTACGAGCGTGAGTCTCGATGAGTTGACTCAAATTCGTGTGTTGAGGAAGCTAGAGATGACTGTTATTGATTCTATCATCGCAATGAAGAGGTGAAATTGATGGGTTTTGTGTTGTAGTACTTTAGAAAGTATTGCTCAAGGCTGAGTGTCGACAATAGAGTTGTTCGGGGTTTCGTGGTAGTTATTGTCGGTAGAAGATATAGAACCGACCGCCAATATGGCAGAACAAATTCCTTGAATATTGAGGAGGGAAAGAGTTTAAAAGGACAATGGGGCCAATTGGCAATAATATATTGACTTGCCTCAATTCCCTGTTTCGCTCGAGGATTGATATAGATGAGCTTGTTTTGACAGTGTCAAATAGAAGTTAACATCAAAGTTGGTTATTATTACCGGGCGAGAATTTGGATTCTAGATGGTGCAAGTGTTCATAAACTTTGTGTATGTGTGCCTAGATGGAGCAAGTGGAGTTACTATGGGGTGCCAAGGCGGCTAAACATCGGCTTGAACTTACAGGTTCGGTGCATTCCACTTGAAATTGGCATGCGCACCTAGGGCTTGGCGCTTGGCAATGCGTGTGCCAATCTCCATCTACGCAACTTGCGTTCTGCCCCCCCACCACCTCAGAAACCCTACCGCCGCGACAGCACACAACAAAACAAAATAGCCCATGCAGACCTCATCATTCGTATTGCCACTATAATTCAAGATGTTGAAGAAGGCTAGGGGCTTTAAGCCTAAGATTGCGAGAGCGGCACCGCGGCCGGGGCCAAAACCCTCGCCGGCTCCTACGGCTGCCTCCACCGATCAGCAATTGCAAGCTTCGACACCGAAACCGTCGCTCCAGAATGAGTCGAGCACAGCTGCGTCCAGCCCACAACCCCAGTCCCCAGAGAGGACCTCCGCGACGCCTGCGGCAACAGCAGAGCCAGCGGCTACTGTTGCTGCTCCGGAAACCTCGTCTCAGCAGCCTACCATATCCGAGTCGGCAGAGAAAGATGCGGTGGCTCCCCTACCTGCGCCTGCGCCAACCGTGCCGGCCCCGACTTCCACACCTGCACCCGCACCCACACCTGCTCAATCGCAAACAGAACAGCCACCCGTACCAACCCTGTTGCAGAAGGAAACGGGATCTGCACCAGTTCAATCGCATAAAGAACACCAGCCTGTAGCGTCACACCAACCAAACCCAGCACCTACACAACCAGCGAGAGACGCATCGCTAGGGACTCCCTCTGTCGTATCAGGTCTATCTACAGCACCTCCGGTAAAAACTAGCCGCCCACCTCCCCCCGAAGTACCTACAGAAACACCGCCAGCTGCTGCCTCTTCACCAACAGCTACTTCCGCACCCGAAACCAATGCCTCCTCTACATCTGTCTCGGCACTAGCACCAGCAAAAGTAGTAAACCCGAAATCCTCACGAGCCACAGCTGCCAGAAAGCCACGAGCCCCGCGAAAATCTGCAGCGACTCGAAGCCGACGACGTGCCGCATCCCCCGCAGCTAAAGAAGTACAAGGTGATGGTTATAATGCTGGAGAAGGGAGTGAACCTAACCGTCCCCTCACCATCCAGGAAGCCATTGCGATCAACACTGCAAACAAGAAGGCTGCCGTCAATGGGAAGAAGAGAGCTGCCGCCTCAAAGTCAAAACGTACAACTGTTAGTACGAGGAAGCGCAAGTCACGAACCGGAGAGGAAGCCGGCGACGATGAGGAAGCAAGACCCAAGAAGAAGCGCAGGTCACGGGAAAAGCTGGGAGATGGAGAAGCTGGGGGCGAAGAAGGACAACATAGAGGAGCTAGGGCTTCCACCCCTGAGAATGCGGAGGAACTCACTATTGATCCTGTCGCCCTGAAGCTGGCGGACGTGACGAAGGATCTGAGGATAGGGAGGAAGTTCAGCAAGCATGACCAGCTAGTGCAGAGGGAGAGGGAGAGAAAGCAGAAGAAAAGAGAGGAGAGGAGAGCACGGCAGAGTGCGTCTGCGGTATCTGAGGATGGTGAAGCTGCTGGTGTGGGAGAAGGACAAGGACAAGGAGGAGAAAATGCGAATTACACTGGAGAGGCATCATCACGTACACGTAATGGTACACCTATCAATAACATCAATGATGGCCGACCTAACGAAGAAGACCCCGAAGAAGGTGCTGCAAATAGCCTACCCGGCCCGAGCTTCAAAATTGTGGACGGGCGGCTTGTCGTCGACGACAGCACGCTGCACATCGACCGGCACGCCAACACATTCGCGCAAGACCTCCCAGAAGTGGTAGAAGACGATTTTTCTCGTCTGGTGACCAGCAACTCGCATTTGCCTCCCGGAAAAATTCTAAAGAACCCTTGGACCGACGATGAAACCGAGCTATTCTACACTTCTCTAAGGATGTTTGGAACAGATTTCCTCACGATTTCGAAAATGTTTCCCCAGAAGAATCGCAGGCAGATCAAGCTCAAGTTTAACCGGGAGGAAAGGCAGAATCCGGAAGGCGTTAACAATGCGCTCGTGGGGGTCAAAGATACAAAGATTGATATCGAGATGTTCAAGCAGCACAGCAGGAAGGAGCTGAGGAGTGTGCAGGAAATTGAGGAAGAGCACCAAAGGGAGCTGCAGGGGATGAAGGACAAGGAGGATGCACGGCTGAAAGTTATCGAAGAGGAGAAGAATAAGAAAATGGAGGAGCTAGAGAGGAGAGTCAGGGAGGAGGATGAGAATGCCCAGGGGCAAGGACAGGGGGGGAAGAAGAAGAGGAAGAGGAAGGGTGCTGTTGAAGATAATACTTACGGCAGCGAGGGTGGAGGCGATGCTGATGGTGAGGGAAGTGGTAGTGGATTTAGAGGAGGGACGGGAGAAGTTGTTTCTTCGGAGCAGGCGTTCGGGCGGGTTACGGGACGTGGGCTCTCGGATAAGCCCAAGCCTGCTTTTGGGTCGAGGCCTAGGATTTGAAGAGGCTTGCCTGCTTGTCCTCACGGCCATGCCGGCCTGGCCCCGGGTGCGCGATGGGAGAAGAGAAATACGAGAAGTAGGCTGGATTATCAAGGAGTTGGAGAAACACGGATACAAGCCGTCGAGGGATACAAGTCACCATCCATTATTGATCCGCAAACAACGGATGGAGAAGGGTGATGGACAAGGCATGAGCTTAACCCTGCAACAACAGAAATCATGTATATACCCACTTGCTGCTTATTTGGTCTATCCTGGTTTTTTTTTTTTTTTTTTTTTTGCATCTCAGAAGACGTACATGCATGCATGCATGCATACACACGTACTTACTGTAGCAGAGCTCTACCCGCTCCTTGGTGATGCCCAGACATTCATCATTCACCCAACCTCCTCTTGTCTCCCAGTGCATCGTGGCGTAATATCGTAGCACCGTCACACAGAAGGAACCATTAACACAATAAGGAACCACGGAAGGCAGGCAAGTAGGTATCGGAGCTAGAAATAACGGGCAACAAAGCAAGAGCAACCCTTCGACCAATTAATCATATAGCATGGTTTTGTTTTGCTAATCCGGCCGCCAAACGTGGGCAAAATAGTTAGTGGTAGTGGTAGTAGCAGGGAAAAGACAACGAGCCCCATTTATTTGCTTCCCAGTTTTATGCCTACACCACCTTGTACGATATGAGAATAGTTTTGCAGACAAACCTTAACAATACCTGAATTAATATGGGCACTCCTAGTGGCCTACCCACCCCCCATTGAATTATCCAATCTCCCATAAAGACTTACTTTTCCCCAAGGATGACTGATTCACTTGTTGCACAAGCTACGAAGCTCGCAACACACCAACTTCATTCTAAACACTGCACGAAGTGGAACATGTTCGTAGGATCCCATGGTTGGGCAGGTAAGTAATCATGAAGAGGAAAAACAAGAAAACTAAAAGAGTAATGACACATGAAGGTTCATCAAAACGCCACTCCCTATGAATTTTGCCAGGGTCAGAGAAAGGAAACATCATGGCGGCCAGTTTAAAAGAATTCATGATCGTATTGCCACATGAAGAGCTCAAACCCATCCCCGAGCCCCCATCATCCACCTAGCTACTCTCCCTTGTCCGCTGGACACCACGGGGTATTTTGCACATTAAGAGACGTGTGTGAGATTGCGACCTGGTAAGCTGATGTCCCTTGATCAGTACAGCAGCCAACCCTTATGAGGTAGGATACCGACAGTACGGTTGGGCAGGTTTCGGCCGTCATTCATTCCCTTGTGCGCCATTGGTATCTTAGTCTGGCCAAGTCCGGGCGATGGTCACGCAGCACCAAGTTACGCACCACCTCCCTGGGCCTCCTCGTCTGTCTGCTCGAACAGGAAGTTTGCGGCGAGCTCCTCGTTTTTATCGCAGGCGAAATAGGCTTGGATAGCCTGGTCGCGGTCAAAACCAAGGCGGCAGAGCTGGAGAGATATTAGCCTCGATCATGGGGAGAAAGGGGGACGTAAAAAATACCCTCTCAATAGCGTCGCGCTCGTCAGGGGTGACCGCAATAGCTTGTGCACCTGGGGGTAGAGGGACGTCGTCATCACCAGCCTCACTAAGAAGGCTCAGAAACTGGTCCGGATTGGATCCTATCAATTGGGCCAGCTGTGGGTTCCCAGCACTTAACTGCTGTAGAATAGGCTCCAGCATCTGGGGTTGCTGCTGTACAACTTGGCGTAGTTGCTGGAACTGTTGGTTATTTCTCAGAAAGTCCAGATTTCCGAGGCCTGCCTGCCCACCCGCGGCGGCCGCAGCAGCAGCAGCAGCAGCAGCTGTAGCGCGCGATGACGCACTAGCACTACCACCACCACCACCTCCTCCTCCTCCTCCTCCTCCTCCTCCGCCGCCGCCACTCCTCTGGCTCCGCTGGGCAGCAAGGTCAAATAGATTGACGCCACCGTCGTCGCCACCAGCGGCTGGAGCAGCGGCTCCAGCAGGTGCGGCGGCGGCAGGTGGAGGGGAGTGAGCAGCTGCAGCCGCGGACTCACTGGCAGGCTCGGCCTGCTGCTGCTGCTGCTGCTGCTGCCGCTGCTGTTCTTGGAGGTTTTCGGGGATTCCCTATTTTAGGAAACGGGTTAGAATGATACGCAAAGGTGTGAGAGATATCACTAGCTAGGAGTATAACGCCTTACATTTAGGAGATATTCCACAGCACGGTCTGGGTTGTAGAAGGCGGCGCGCATGGAAGCCTCGATCTGAGCTCTCGGGAATCCCATGGCCTCCATGTTTGTAATGGCCTCGGCTCTCTGTTCCCCAGTCATGAGGGCACTCGGGTCATTGATAGTGCCGCCAGCGGGAGCTGTAGCAGTAGGAGGAGCCGCGGTCCTAGTAGGAGTTGGAGTCTCCGGGACAGTTGCTGGGGCAGAAGCGGCAGAAGCGGCCGGGGCGGCGGGGGTCGATGACTGAGCGGCGGGAGCCGGAGTGGCTGGGGGTTTTGACAAGGAAGCCGCGGAGGCGGGTGGGGCCTTTGGCTTGTTGACCATGCAGACAACGAAGCCCTTCTCTTCGATCTTGTAGGTGCTAAGGGGCTCCTCATCCTTGAGAATCTTGCCTAAAGCTATGGTTAGATGTTGCTTCCTGGACTTGTGCCACCCTAGGCGAGAAATAAAGAAACGAGGAGAGCTGTCCAGTACAATGATGACATACCACTGTAAATCAGCTTTTGAAGCTTGGGGTCCCATCCCTTCTCCTCCGAGATCCTCTTCTTGACATCAGAGACCTATTGACGTGGTTAGAAATTGTAATTGAATTGTCGTGGAGAAGTGAGGCGGGCATCATGGCCGGGTTGGGACGGCGCGGGGAAGCTTGTTAAAGCCATGCGACGAGGCGACAGTGGAGAGAGGGTTTTACAAGATCAGTCTCCTCAAAGCCGAGGGTAAACTTCTGCTGCTTTAGGTCCTATACGACGAAGACAAGTCAGTGGTGTTCTATGGGAGATACCGGCATTTTCCAGCAACCTGCAGCGTTGAGACAGCTCCGCGAGGTAGCTGTGGTTGAGGCTGAGAATTGCCCACAGGACGTGGTGGGTAGTGGGGGGCAGCATACCTTGAATGTGATAGTCAGGCCCATGGTGATGTCTGGGTGCAGCTAAACAGTGCTGCTCTGCGTTTGGTGACGATGATTAGAGTAGAAATAAATCGGGGTTGACCTTGGAATGATCTCTGTGGGTGCTGGCAGCAGGGCAGATTATTGTAACGATGGTAGATGGGGATGTAGGGTGGAGGAAGGCAGTAGCAGTTTTCTGCGTAACGGCAGTACACAGTAGTAAGTGGGCGAGAGAGTCTTCGTGGGCAGGCAGGCGCAGGTGCAGTGCACAGTCAGTCAGTACCGAGATCATTTGCTTCATCCAGTAGGCAGGTGCAGAGGAAGAGGAATTTTCACCCAAGCGAAGGCAACGACGTGATGGTGCCAGCCAGTTCAAGCAAGCGCAACGCAACCCTAGTTGCCTACACTGGTCCTGCCTTGGACTGGATCATACTGTGTACATGCATATGTACCTCCCACAGTACTAGCACTCCTCTCAGGCCAGAATCCCAACAGTCATCAACCCTAAGAGACACTCGGTCACCCAAAGACTCAAGTTCTCCTCTGCCCGCGCACATGTCTCTCTCGTCGGGATTGGGGCTGAGAAAGGCGGGGGAGAGACAAAAGAGCGGGGCCAGCAGGGGAGCAACTGCAGTCCGTCGCCATCAAAATCATCATCACAACACTCATCAAGTTGAACAATACATGATCCACCCAGCCAATTCCACTTCCGGGAATCAGGTTAATCCGATAACATTCTGTATCCTGTACTACTACTAGTACTAGTACCGACGGGTGAATGTTACTAGTAGGCTGGGACGTTCTTTATGATACTATGGCCTGAGTATTGAAGGCATATTCCACGCTCAGGTGATGTGCCGAGGAATAAAGAGTACTGTCTGATAGTGTGTGTATGTGCACTTGTTGTACTTGATGCCGAATTGCACCATATATCTGTATGTATGTACTGTACGTACGTTCGTTGGGCTTTGTCAGTAGTGCGCGTCTTAAAAAAAAAATGTGAACCCCTTTTTAAATTCATCAACCAGGTCTCCTTTTCCCGTCCAGGTGTTCAACCGTTCATCAGCGTGTACAATTCGAAAATCAATACGAAACCATCGTAGGCCTGAGTTATCAATCCGACCATCCCCAGCAGCTCCGGAACCCGACATCAAGGCCGACCCCTGTTCTATCCCCTTTCCCCAGGCTGTCCGCCATTGGTTCCCTGCGCGGAGAAAGGTCCAATATTCTCGGTCGACCATTGAGCTATTTGCCTCACCTTCAACAGCGCCAACAAGTCACCGCTCATCACGATGGAAGCAGGCTAACAGAACAGTACTTTGGATCTTGTCTCTTTGTTTTCTACGAATAGGGAAATAGACGTGCGTCTATTGGCTTTCACCCTGCCTCTCATCCACTGGATTGGTGTACCAACAGACGAGAGGGTGAATCTGGGACACGGACAGAACCGGGCAAGCCTCCGCCTCCAATCAACTGACATCTCTAACCAACCCGCCTAAGTATCACCAGCGGGGACGGACACGCCATCCTAAATACAACAAACCTTTCCTCTACTCCTATCTATGAATTCCAACAGAGAATAACAACAGAAATATAAATAAAAGTAAAAAGAGAAAGAAAGAAAGAAAGAAAGAAAGAAGCGAACATCGGGTTTAGCCGGGCGGAGCCCAGAAGATGAAGAAAAATATCAACGCCAAAACGCTCCGGCTGCAAATAGTATCAAACCCCTCCCCCATCCCTATTTCCGGTGCCCCAAATGCTGGTCCGGTTTCTACACAAAAGGTACCTTACACAGGCAGGTACGTCCTGAATTGAATCGAAGGAGAAATACACAAAAAAAGAAAAAAAAAGGCCATGATGGGGTCGTGTCGTACAAAAGTTCTAGTGGTCATGTCATCCTAGGATCGCCGGGCTCCATCCGGCTTATATCCTTGCCGCCAACAGAAGAAGAAGAAAAGAAACCTGTCGGCATAATCGGGTTTTGTTGTATCCCAGTCGTAGGTCATTAAGGCTGTCAAGCCAGCGAGGCAAGTCCATCTTTTGCTTCACCCTTATAATCCCCCATCTTCTCATTGCCCTCGACATACACCATCCCATCGACGTTGTGACGATAGTGGGCAAGGTAATACACCTTCCTTGTTTAGCTTGCGGCTTTGGTAATCAGTTAAGCTTGTCCGACTACCGGCGCTTAGTATCCAGTCAGGGATAGGGGGTGTCATCTTTCTCTCCTCCTCCTCCTCCTCTGACTCCTCGAGCTGTTGCAGGTCGCCGGGACTTTCGGGCTCGGGGCTCCTCTCCTTTCTAGACTGACCAACATGGATGTTGTCGAGGCTGCCCTGTCTGCTGAGGGGGCTTGGCTGGCAAGGTAAACTGCCGCTACGCATACGATTCAATGACCTAATACTTGACCGATCACTTATGACGTGGCCTGCACTGGGTGCAGCAATCACCACAGTGCCAGGGGTCGCTAGAGGGGGGGGCGTGGGAGAATCGGATCTAAACAGTGGATGGATGTGGGCTTCGCTTCCAGTGGGACTCGGGGGTGGCTGGTCGTTCATGAAGGGTGCCTGGGGCCTTGGTGGCGCCGGACTGTAACTCCTGCTACGGCGTGCGGCTGGCCGGGGCGGAGGTAGGTCAAGGGGACATCCAGGACTCGGGCTGCGGCTCGTTGTTGGGCTAGCTGGAATCGTTTCGAGGAACCGTCCAGGTGTTGGGGAGCCGCTCTCAAGGACTGTTTGTCGGTTGTGAACATCAACGCTGCTCGTGTCCCAGCTGTCGAACCCTTCGTCTTGACTGCGATGATAATACTGGCTGTTGGCGCGTTCTCTGCAGCTTTCCAATGACGCCGTCCTCGATCGACGTGTACGGGTTGAAAGGAGCCTGGTCTTCGAGGTGATTGGACGGACAACCTGGGAGAGCGAGCTGCGAAACGACGTCATTGTTTCTGCAGTGGACTGCCCGGCGCTGCTTCCGGGAGGTGATCGGATCTCGCCCAAGTTCTCTACCTCGTCAGGGATGACAGTAGGAGCGATCATCGTCCGACTATACCTAACAGACTTAAGGTGGTGAGGTATGCTGAGCATGGCGGATGTTTTCTTTCCAGATTCCCCATCAGTGCTAATGGAGAACCCGCAGGAGCCTACGCTCGGAATGCGGTGGGTGACGAAAAACAGCACGGCGAAGAGAAGCTGCGATGCAAGCGCGAGTCCCAGTGTGACGCCCGTACCGACAAGGAAGTCAGGCTCCTTGGATCCCATTATCTTGTGACCTGGCTGCTTGGCCGCGAGATTGCTCAGGGCAACTAGGGTAGCAACGGAGGAAGCCGTGGCAGCAATGGACATGAATAGCGACGCGGCAAAGAATATACTGTGCCACCGGACGACGATTGGCGTGTAGTTCCGGACAAACAACGAGAGGAATATAAAAGCAAGCATGACAAAGATGGAACACTCGAAGACGATGGATATTATCGCACCTGCCCTGACTGGAGGTTGATCTGATAATGAGGATGCGAGGATGATGTGAAGGACTAGGGTTGTGGCAGTGGCGAGCGACGCTGCCGCGGCAAGAGCCGCCGTCACATGCCGTGATGCCATGGCGGGCAAATAATGCGTGGTGTTTGAATACGACAGGAAAGTGCCAATCCTATTGACAGGGCTCGAAGTCTACAGGCCCTCAATGGGATTGGATATATATTTCACCAGGACGGCGGGGATTGCTCGGCCAGGCCAGTCCGGGACGGTACCTGGGGGGGGAACAACGCCAGATTGGTGTGTGAGATTGTCCGCTGTGGCGTGGCAGTAAAGAAAAGAGCCTCGCGATCTAAGGCGTCCAAGCAGCTAAAACAAGACTGGTGGAACAAGCGACAAGGTAATCTCCCAAGTTTTGAGACTCCTCGTGAGTGACTGGTCGTCTATGGATTGAATGGCAACAGTGGGGTGCAAATGGATTGATCTCTCAAAGACCTGGTGGTTTGGGAAGGCGGAACAGTTCCCTCAATCGGCAAAATATCCTAGTTGTACTATTTGTGTAGGTTCCCCGGAGGAAGGTTTTGTCTTGAACTTCCAACCCTCCTCTTCGTTCTTTGTCGAGTAGTCAAGGAATTGCCGGTTTAGGTGTGAGATCCCGAAGTGACGGTGGATAGTGGCGCCGGTGTGTTGGGTAGGAAAAGGCCCCGCGGGTCAGTCTCAAGACCAGCTGGGTATTTCGAAGGCGTCTTGCAGTCGGTATCTAAGATCTAAGTTATATCTGATCGATGACTGAATTTGCGTCTAGTCGTCGAGCGGGATGCTCCTACGTTTTGTCCGAGACAGAAGGTGGGCCGCGTTTTTGGGGAATTAGGTGCCGCGATGAGGGCTAGATGCAAGTCGGTATGGACAAGTGCTTCCCGCGGTGGTGGAGTGAGAAGAGAAGCAAACGGGGAGGGGAAAGGCTTCCTCCTGCTTTTCTGTTCTGAATACCCGGTTGTTTGCAGGCCGGTGGAAGAAGTGGGCTGGCAGAGGGGGGTAGATGCTTCAAAGCTGAACCGGCTTCCCTACTAATTGGTTCCTCCAACTGACAAACAGCTTCGATCCGGGGCAATTCGAATGGTGGAAAGAAAATGTCTAAATGACAAGACTTCTTAGTCGAGCTAACGACCCGAGGTTGCCAACAGTTGAAAATGGTTGGATAGTAAAATTCATAGACCGAGGTGAGCTGTTTCGGAAGTGGTCTGGCCTGGTGGTGCAGTATATGGTATATCTGGATACCAAGGGCGAGAGAGTGTCTTGGACGATATAGCCGCTTTGGGAGGTAAGACAAATGGGAACCGAGAAACGAACGGCAATAAAGTTTGACCGGCAGCTTGGGGGCAGGGTGAAGGAAGATCACTAGGAAGGGAAAAAAAGATAGGAGGGCAAACAATACGTTTGCTGACGGGATGGAAAAGAAGGTAGGACAGAGAAGAAAAGTAAACTCTTTGATAAATGACGATGAGTGAGACGAGACTGCCAGGAAGCAGGAGGGAAGCAAAAAAAAAAAATTACAATACAAAGATTGTATGCCAGACCAGGACCAGCTGTGGGTGGGGAGGGTCAGGATGTGGGTTGTTCTTGTTCGGTTAGAAAGAGGAAGCATACAAATATCGCGACGCGACCAAACCAGCAGCTCATGCAAGCGAAAAGTTGTGCGTGCTTGGCTGTTACAAGGGACCCCCAGTCAAGTATGGAATATCCCTGTCAGTGATGAGCCGTGTCCGTCTGGATGGGGTCACCAAAATCTTCGATTCGTCGATTCGTCGAGATGACCCCATGAAAAAGCCAGTCGCACTGCCGGGCAGGTACGTACAGTGGTACCTCTGGACCAGCCAGATTCCAACTGCTGCTCAAAGCCTGTACCTACTGCCAGCTGCTGTAGGCTACAAAGGTACAATCTTGCAGGCTTGCGCACACAGGCACACACAAAGTTCAAACCTTTACGGGCAAGCTCCCAGTACGGGCTTCCGTCCTTCTTATTACAGGTACGTACAGTACCTCCGTCCGAGTTCTGGTCCCTCTAGCTTCTCACCCAAGCCTGCCGCTCGGACGGGTACCCAGGTCGAGAGGGAGAAATGTGCCGGGGTTTTGACCTATCCCTTCAGGCTGAGGGGCTGAGGGGCATTACAAGCTGCAGTAAATGAATTTCCGCAGGTGCCGTACAGTCTATGTGGTTCGGTCAGGTTATATCTTCCTTTCCAGATGGATTTGATGCTGCAGCTTTGGGCTGGATAGAGTTTGCGAGCTTGCTGAAGTCCAATTTTGAAGCTTAGCTGACTTGATCGACCTGATTCGCCTCCTTCAGCGGGAACAGAAGGAAACCCGGCCTTTTTTCTTGTGGGGCGTCCGTTGACTCTACTGGTCGTGGGGTATTCCTGCTGGGGGGCTTCCGATGCTTCTTGCCAATCGAGAAGCATGGACTGTCGAGAGGGCAAATTGCAAAGGCCTCTCTCCGCGGGGCTTTGACAACGATGGATTGGAAGTCCTGTTGCGGCACGGATCAATGCGAATCTCCAGACCAGCAATTGGAAGAGACGGAAAATTAATAGCTGGCAAGATTCCTCCTCCCGCCAACTCCGACCGTTGGCACTCCGAGTTTCCAGCGAACGTTGGCGGTTGCAGACGTGACAGGCAGGGGCTGAAGGGAACCGGCGAAAATTCCTTGGATAACTGGCTCTATATTCTAGACCTTCCGAGTTACACCACCCCAGGAAGACCATAAAAAACCCCTGATACCAGCCAGAACTCTTTTTACCCCTCTTCGGAGAAGACTGGAATGATGACCACGGCGTTTGTTGGACTGGGGGAGGGGGAAGAGCGCGCTTGTTGTGGCCGTTGTCGAAAAGCGCACACTTGACGGGTGTCCAATCGTGTGTCCTACTTGGATGGCACAGATATTCAAGTACTAGAAGGACGGTAAGGGCCAGCCACGGGTAGGGCAGAATGAATGAAAAAGGACGCTGCTACTTTTCAAAAAAAGAAAAAGAAAAAAGGAAAGGAAAGATTGGATGGTATAAATTTATCGTCTTCCAGGACAAACGTTGGTTTCAAGCTCTCTGAGGCGCGGCTGGCCAGCAGGAATAGGCACCGTGGCGGAGGCACTTAATCTGAGGCTATTTTGGAAAGCAACGAACCAGTGGCCCTCCCGGGAAAGAGCGCGTTTGAAGGGATGGTCAAGAAAGGGTCTAGGTATTGAGTCGCAAGTGAATGATAGAAAGATCAGTTCAAAAAATGAGTGTAATACGATCATAAAGAATCGGGAAGAATTACAAGGCCGCAAACGAGTCTATCGTCGCAAGCAGCAATTGGAAACCACTGGGGGGAGACAGCGAGCTGTTCAATGAGCAACCAACAGCAATGAATGTCGGCAACGGAGTGTACGATGCGCTAGGTCCTCGTCTCTATTAATACTATTCTCTATCTGGATTTTGCTACGGAGTTGTCGTGTATTACAGTACTTGGTGTTGAAAACAGGCGATGCTTGGACCATGTCGGAGTCCAAGCTGCGGCTCTGTTCCCCCTTCTCATCATCACCAACGCCGCCTAGCTCCGTCTCGCCTTCCCATTGATCGCCCTGGATGTAAGTATGTACTGTGTAGTAGCATTTCTTTCGTTTCTTTCGCTGCTACCCAAAACACGAACCTGGGGCCGTGGGTTACAGTGACGCGTGAGAAGCGTGGCATAAACTCACGGAAAGGGGAAAGCGTCGGCCGAGGAGGATGCTGTATGACGCTACTTTTTGGCTCAACATCTAGAAACGAAACATCTTGGCAGTCCTCGCCTTTCTCTCCCCACTAATCCACGACTCCAAACAAGAGATATGACAACGTACATAGGTCGACTTCGAAGAGAATGCCGGGTTCAGCGGGCGGTTACAGCTTTGAAAATGGGACACAAGCAGCTGCGTAGCCCTTAACGTCGGGTTTGCAAGGCTCCCTGTTTCCGGGTATTGCTGTCGCTGATTCTCGACGATTGTCTACGGACAAGTGGGAAAGGAATGATGACATTTACTGTGTGAAATTATGGCAGATATTATTACATTCGTAGTGGGGAATTTAATTCCACGAACATGGAGGGTTTGATAGACATACGTTAAGAGCAAGGAAACGTCTACTCGAGTTTTTCTGTCACCAAGCTACAGACTCGGAGTGGTGGAAATCGGGTACATTTTTATTCCGGCGTCAAATACCATGGTCACGGTCTTCGCACTATTGGCATCTCACCGTAGCCGCTAGTAGGGGATGGAGGAAAACGGAGCGGGATACCAATTAGACAATAACCTCAATGTTTTTTTAGATTTGATTTCTTTCCCCCCGGTATTTCGGGGATATGATGCAAGAGAGGTCAGTGGGAGAAGGATAAGGGGGACGAGGGATGAGGGAAGAGAAATAAAAGCTTCTACACAAGCTTCCCACCTGAATGGTCATGCCTGTCTATAACGGGAATGCCGTTCCTCGCACCTGCTTTATTGAAAACTACAGTAGCAGCATCGGTATCTATCGGTGTTTTCCGTCTGCAAGCAAATGGGAAAATATACATTATTCCTTCGCCTCGCTATGAGGCTAATTATTCTCTCCACTCCTTAAATAATTGCGCCATCATACCTCTAGTATTTTCGGTCCCCTTTGTGGTCCTGACTTTCTCGCCGGATTCCACCATAGAGCACAGCAGGCCCGTCCCTCCGTCGTCCTGTATTTTTATTCATGACACAAACGCTCGGAGCGGCAACCGGCATTTCATAGCCACAAGCAAAGACAGTGCCATATTTTCTATTCCTACAGAGTACTGGTTGCACAAAAGCAGTTCCTGTCAAGAGGTTATTCTCCCCTATCTACGTTCCGTCGCATCGGCGCGACACGCGGTCACGGTGAACAGGCGTCGGGTTGGGCGTAAGGTTGGATGGATGTATGTAGGACAGATACGTATATTGCCCTTGGCTGCCTGGTGTGACATTACTCTCAGCTGGGCTGGAGGGCTGGAAATGTGCTGCCCCCTAGCATCGTATGTTGGTTTTGAGCCTGTCACGAAACAAGAACGCGTCGGCAAACAAAGTCACTACAACAAACTACCCCTCATTTCAGGTAGAGCTCGGTACTTGGTGTCTGGATCAGTCTACCATCGATAACTACCACAAGATGATTCTATAGGTTGATAGGAATCACAGCTGCACACCATCCTATAGTACTCATTCCACCGTCATTGTCGACAGCCTTCCGAAGGTCGCCGACCCTCATTCGTGGGAGGGACGGAATATAGCCGGTCCAGGACTTCCACTTCCAAGGTTCGAGTACGACCTCTTCATCCGTCGTTATCATTGGACTCATTGGACTCATTGGACTATGAGAAACAACCACCAGAATGCACGTGCCCAGACTATGCCTATGCTGTGCTGTGCTATACTGTGCTGTGCTAGTCTAGAAATTGGCGCTCGGCATGGCGTGGCGCTATCGATGATGTCTTTTCTAACCCCCGTCTGGATCGGCAAGATCGAGGCTTGCGAGAGCCAAAAGAAGCCAACATTACTTGCATATTTGTATCAAATGCAAATGATGCTAGTGACGCAAAACGCACTAGACGCGATGACCAGATACTGTGTAAGTGCCGAATTATCTCGATAAAAGTGTTCTGAGTTCGATAATCGATCGCCTCGTGGAAATTTCCCATGCATGATTATTTTAATACGCCGCGCACATGGGCGCTAGAGTACGGTATCTTGTGCGCACTGTACAATCCATACTTTGTCTCTGAACACAAGCGATGTCAACGTTAATGCGACCGCCACAATAGTCTCTCAGGCTCCTACGCTCTCACCATGGCACAAGGGGATGGGGAAAAAAGACTCGGGACCGACCCCCTGAAGATTCAGGGAGCAACCTTAGCAACTGTATTCGCGTATGCAAGTCCCCTGGATGCAATAGTGCCAGGCCCGCCATGGATCCCTTCTCGAGAACCACCCGCTTCGACTCCAGCTATCCCAGACTTCACAGTTCAGGGAAGAAGCTGGGATTCGTGTTGCTCAATGCGCCCTGCTCCTCTCTTGGACCCGCCAGATGGCTCCCAATTCGTCGGCACGGGGAGCTGCAATTTCACTCCAATTTTACAATGTGGAAGAGTTTTCTGCTCCGAAATCTCTCGTCCATTTTGCACACCTTTCTCCGCGTCGTAGAACCGGACACCTACCATTCTGGATGATACACGCTGGATCTTGATTTAGGGCTGCAAACCTCGATCGAAGAGCTATGGGCCCAAAGCCGTGCTGCCTACTGTACTTAACGTCAACACGGAGCAAGCAGGGACTCAAGCAACAGTGCTGCAGTGGCCGATATACGTAGTGTCTGCCACGTAGGCCGGCAACGGCACTGTCGAGAACCGAATATCCCTGCCGACTTCGGTTAACGACAAAGCAAAAAGTAAGATGTGCAAGAAGATAAACAGCCCTCCGGGTACTTTTGGAGGAGTGTACATTCAACCCAGACTGACCTTATCCACCATATTGCTTTTTACCTTCCCCTTAGCTTTTATGGGTTTCTTCTTTGTGTCGTAGGTGAGTTGTAAGTGGAACTTGCCCCACTAGGCTGACGGCTGCAAGCCATACCGCAAGGAGGGCATATCATCGCGACTATTTTTCTGGTCGACAACGAAGCTAGGAGGATGTTGTGTCCTTAGGGCTGCTATGGAATCGTTGATGTCTTTGTCAAAAAGACGAAGACCTGTCACTTCTTCCTAGAATGTAGCATGCTCATGATGTCACCGCCTCACCATCCAGAGTGTCTCAAAAAACCCGGGCGCATGTCATGGGCAAAATTGGCCGAAGACGACACCGGCGCATTGCGCACAGCACTAGCCTAACGTCAATGAGCTAGCGGCTGCCACTGTTCCTGGCTAATGCTGCAAGAATAGCCACAAACCCCAACACCTACAGTACACGTGCATACATCAAAAGAACCCAGATATTCAAGCCATGGAAAAACATCAGATTTGAGATGCACTATGTTGGAAACCCCTCAGGCTTGATCCTCAACAAGACTCCCGCGATAGGTCATTATGATGGGCGAATGTGTTGAATGACGCAGTCCTAACCATCTTGCTGCAGTCACGCAGTAAGGTGATATCTGTGCCAGCCCGGCATATCTCGGGGATGCTCGACGGGGAGATGCAGCAGGGCGGAGAGGGATAACTCGACATGGCACCAAACAAATACTAGGATTGGAAAGCCACCTGCTGCTGCTCACAGATCAGGACAAGAACACGAGCTGGTGCGGAAGGTGGAACTGGAGTTTCCCCCCTCCTCCTCCTCCTCCTCCTCCTCGTCCTGTCGTGTTCCCAAACGTCGTGCAAGCTGTTGAAGAGCTGTCAAACCCCAAGGTGCTGAGCTGTGCGGTACAAGTAAAACAGCCTGTTGGGAAGGAAGAACACGACGCACAAAGAGTTACCGACCATACTTCAGCCCGAAGGCAGCGCCTCCGCCTCCATGCAAAGCCCACGATTATCCGAGGCCTTATTAGTGAGAGGATTCGACAGGGAAACCTGGAAACGTTGCTCATGCGGCCCTGCCACAGTCACCATGTAACCCGCTCGCAAGAGATATCCTGCTTGGCATGATGTTAGTCGGTGGTGCGACATCACTTGTTGCCTGGAGTCAGGCTCCAGACTACTATCTGTGCAGATAAAGACTGGTGTGATTGATGAAAAAAAAAAAAGGCAAACAACGCTGAGAATATAAAAGGAGGCCGTCACTCCGGAAAAGAGTCCTTTCCATCGTTTCTTTGTTTTATAATACCTTGCTCCAATCATCCCGCCTTCATCCGAATCTTTCTTTAAATCATCGACTCCATCTACTCCGTCTCGGGGGCTCAACGGCTGTTGCCTCTCCAGACCTGAATTATCCCCGATCCGTATAACTCACGGTCAGCCCCATAATAAAGGAGCTAAGGCACCTTATAAAGAAGAAAAACTTATTCTGTACATAGTATATTCGGTAAGATGTGCCAAGGAGCTTATTTCGAAGGTCCGGTATGAATGCGGACATGAGCTGGACAAGCCCGGGGACAAGATAGAGTGGGAAGGAGGACAGTGGGAAGTGGGTCAGGTCTTAAATTACAATCTGGCCAAGGATTACTTATCTCAGGGCAGGGGTGTAAATGTATTACATAGTATATGCAGGCGTAATAAGGAGCTGGGTTGAGCAAGGCTTGTCCGAAAGTCCTTTCCCCACATACCATCCTTAACCCCAACCACCAACTCCCCACCAAATCTGTCCCATCAAAAGCAGTACCTACTGGATGGGTTCTACTGAGAATATGCAATCCAAGAGGAAAGGGACTGATCTCCGCGAGATTCTCCCCCAGCGTATTTACACAGCCAAATTTCTGTCGGCAGGCGCCACCTGCTATGTGTTTCAGCTCACTGAATCCATCGTTACCAAATACGGCAAGCCTCGGGATTCCGTAGACGATCAAGATGGCCGGAGGTTCGCACTCGAACACACCATCTACGACAAGTTTGAACAACATGCGCCTTGCCCCTTCGTGCTCCAGAGCTTCCTACGCTACTCCGATTGCAAATTTCCTCCCGTATCTTGCCGGCGGCTCGCTTGCTGACCGACTCCGCGCCAATGCCGAGTGGGACAGATGGACCTTGCTGCGCGTCGTCAGGCTCGAGCCTCGCCGTCTCGTCGAGCGCTGGGCTGCGCAGCTGTCCGCCGCCGACGCCTGGCTCGAGACGCTCGGACTTGTGCACAATGACCTGCGCCCGCCCAACATACTCCTCGACAGGGACGACAATCTAAAGCTTGCCGATTTCGACTGGGTCGAGCCGGCGGGAAGGGATTGTCCAGGAGCGTGTGCGCCCTGGGGGCAAGGACAAAGGGAGCTTCGGCAAAGCTGGGCCGCGGACCGAGACGTTTGCCATCGGCTCCATCATATACAACCTAACCCGCGGGCAGGAGCCGTACGAGGGCATGGGACCCGAGGCGGTAGATCTATTCCAAGCCATGAGGTTTCCCCTGTTGGTGGAGCATGACAAGCTGGATACCATTATTAATAAGTGCTGGCGAGGACGTTATACATCTGTCGCCGAGCTGGCCGACGAAACGTGTCGTCTTCCCGGGGCTGCTGACATGTCTGAGGCGACGGCGTTGGATGCCGAGTATATGGCCGCGCAAAGGGAAGAGTGCCGCCGCATGATCGAATCGGGTCTTCTGGACTAGGGAGCTAGCGGGATGCCAAGCAGCGTGTGACGATTTTCCTTCTTCTTTATTTTTGGCCATCTTAGTCGGAGCTCGCTGATACAAATCAACCGTACGAGGAAATGGAAAGGTCCTTTCTGTCTCGAGACACCACGAAGTCGCCATTGACCTCGCGTTGCCAGCTCGTATGTTTCGTTAACCTCGCGAGCTCCTGATTAATCCTGTTCCTATTACGAGCTACACTGTTCTCAGATGTCAAGTTCATTTTGTAGTACCATGAGGACAGAGCCAACGAGGCAATGATGATTCTGCAGACGAATTTCCACGTCCTCGCCTCTCTCCGTAAATTCTACGACGGCCTAAGAGGCGAGCTGAGCATTCCCTGGATGGCAGCTTGTAAAGAAGCCATTTCGGACTTCTTCTCCCGTATCGGAGAGCTATCTGAAGATACGAGAGATCGGGCGACGGTTTACGGCTTGCCAATTTGTGTCAGAAATACGGTCACGTATTGTCAGAAGTAAGGATGACTGGATCCCGGAGTGGTAGTTCGCGATGGCGGTCTTTCACGGCAACTCGACAATTGGCAGTTACGCTTGCTCTTAAGCCGGGCACTCCCGCCATCGCGGTCGCAGGGATGGAGCAAGGCAAAAAATTACCAAGTGCATTTAGAGGAATGGTCGTCTCCGGGAGGGCAGACGCCTGCTCAGGGCGTGGGAGAGTTGCCGGGTGTGGGAGAGCTGCACAGAGCCAAGCCGCGCTGATATCTCGCAGGGCTCGGCTAAAGAATAATCAGTCAAGGGTTCTCGATAGGCCGACTTGTGGCATTAACAGCGACCTCATCTGGTGGGAGGTACATCGTCCAAACAAGCGCGCGTCTCCAGATGCGCCGGATTGCCGGGTTTATCACCACCCGGGCCGCTCCTTAGCGTCCAACTCTATATTCCAACGAGACTTCGCTAAGTACTGTTTGCCACTTGTCTTCCAGGTCTATCTGGTGTCCGGTTGGTTGAAGAATTGAAACTCATGTCTGAAGATGTCCCATAGGTCAAGGAAATTCTATGACTGTGGTAGAGGGGGGGGGGGGGGGGAGCACGTTTTTACACAAAGAATTGAGACTTCATTTCGCCTCGCCAGAGAGCCCTCTAAGGGTGATTTTCGTGTCATTTTGGGATTTTGGTGGCTCCAGCATGGAATTTCGGCGGGCATCCTTGTTGCCGACCTTG
The DNA here is from genome assembly GCA_022664585.2 of Zalerion maritima. Classification (NCBI taxonomy): domain Eukaryota; kingdom Fungi; phylum Ascomycota; class Sordariomycetes; order Lulworthiales; family Lulworthiaceae; genus Zalerion; species Zalerion maritima. The sequence goes on along the minus strand of JAKWBI020000186.1, from coordinate 34,987 downwards.
CAAAATGCTGATGGGTCGGAAGAGCAAATGCCAATCAACTGAAGGGCCTCCGGTGATTTCTGCAAGGATTTGTCACTAAGGCTGGCAGCTGCCTCAATTAGGATAAGAGGCCACTTTACACGCTCTATTTAAATACACCCAAGCTTCCAAGTTACTACGCATGCTCCTTTAATCAATCCGGATTCGACATCTCCAAGCTTCGTACTGGTCCACCTTGGTACCTTGAATCAGGCACCATCTCAAGCCTACAACATACTATCCGTGCATTTCTTCCAACTCAAAACCCGCCTATTCTGACCAACATTCCAAAGACTGCCCACGGCGGCTGTGCGTAAGCGATCTCACGCTACTTCATGTACATCCAGTTCATTGGAACTGACTCTCATTCCACAGGCAGCAATCATGAGCTTGGCACGTGGCATAGACGTTCAAAGTCTTTCGGGCGAAAACTGCCCAATTTTGAGGGAGACTTCTTTGAGAATAACAGAGTCACCGTGATGTGGTATCTCAAGGAGGTTCCCCGGCTGGCGACTCTGATGATGAGAAGATGGACCCGGATGAGTACTGGACCCGGGACCCAAAGATACAAAGATTTTATCACTGGGATGAGGAGGACCAGGAGATGGCGTACTGTCCAGATGAGTTCGGCTAATAACTCCCAAGTATACAACTCTGTAGCTTTTATTTTTCGCTCATCCCCACGCGAACATGCCCACGCGAACATGGTCGCTGTACGCTTTGATCTTTGTTGGCTGCTCTCTGAACGCATATCGCACCATTGCGATCACATTTCGTTGGCACTGGGTCACTCTCGCTTAATCGCCTTTTAAGTGTAAGGAGTGGAGCTGGACCCTGAGATTCGTGCCTCTCGGTGCAAACATGGCACGGTTCCAACTCCCCGCGGGCGGGAATGTCCAACTTTTACATTCCATAGGGTCTTTTTTTGCTCGGGGGGTTTTTTTTTTTTTTTTTTTTTTTAAAAAGAAAGAAAAAAAAACCATGGGAAAAAACGTGAGATTGACTGGACATGGCGGGGGTTGCTCTGCCCACTCACTGGCCGCCATCGCGGTCGCCGTCTTCACAACAAAAGAGGATGCTGCTGCTATGGACAAGCAATATCGCTCCGTATCCAGATGGTCGGAAGATGTAACAAAATGCCGATCGATTTCGACCCTGGGCTATGCTTGTTTTTATTCCGACGCGGTGGTATGTTTCTTCCAGCTCGAGACGGGACATCATCAGACCGGGCTCCAAGGAGAGGTTGTTTTGCTGCCGTGTGCTAGAGGAGTGCTGGGAAATACTGGAAGTGGCCCGGCGACCCGATCAAGCAAGCTATGTGCTGTAGCTATGTAGCTTTGAGAGGGCCTGGTAAATAAAAATAAAAATAAAAAATTGTATTGCGTAGGGCGATGTTGCGTTGATGCATTGGCTAGGGTCCTAGGGAAGACCAGTGCCGTCGACAGCGGGAGCGGAAGCAGGGCTCCTTGGGAGCTTGCCGGCGCGCCTCGGCACGAACTTTCATATGCTTGCTGCTGCGACGAAAAGGAGGAAAGACCTTTGGTTCGAGAATCGCGACTTACAACCGATGCGACGAGTTTTGTACATGTGGGAAAAGTGGTTTGGAGATGGTACGGCGCGCCGGCGTGCGTCCACCACTGGCAGCAACGAGATGGTCGGGCCCGAAGAAGCGGCGCCCTCCTCCCCCCTGTGCGCAGATGCAGGTACAGCAAACGTCCACCACACAACGCACAAGGCTTCCTCCGCTCCTCCGCCATGCGGGGTTCACTGGCTGGTTAGTCGGTACAGTAAGTCAGTACATGCATCCCGTACTTATGTACGTGCCTCGTAGGGCAGTGATGAGGGGCTGCTTTTGATTTTCTTTCTTTCTTTCTTTCTTTCTTTCTTTTGGGAAGGGGGGCAACGAGGCAAAAGGGCGAATGAATGTTGATTGCGGCGGTTCTCCGCGCTCTTATGGATACGATGAAGCCCAGCTCTCTGGTCAAGCTTGATCCAGATTACGGTTGTTTTTATTTTATTTTATTTTTGGCTGCATGACGAGGCATGGGCATACAGTAGCTTTCCCCCCGCACGCACCACGACGTCATGGATGGATGGATGGATGGATGGATGGATGTCGACCAGTGAATATCATTGACGGCGGGAATGTCATGGCTTCCTACTGTACCTACAATCTACGATGCTACATAGTATGTATCCGCATGCATCTCGGGAAAGGACAGTCATTACCGCCCCCCCCCGCCCCCCAACGCACGGGACGGTATTGAATGGAACTGGCGAGCATCAGCAGTTCAGTCTCGTCATTGGGGATTTTCGGCCAGTTTGGAACCGACGGAATTGCAACCTCCTCGTGGGAACGGGGAGTAGCTCGGCGGTATTTGGGACAAAGAGAGAGGAAGTGACAATTATTACGTGCATTTTGTCCCCCGATTTCTCGCCGGTTACTTGCTGCGATGGGATGGTCTATCTAGAATTCCTAGAAGACGAAAATAAATGCGTGCCAATGGCGGGGACGGACCCCAGGCACGAGGCTGGATTAGCCAGATATATTTCGCCGTCTGCGGGATAGTGAAGTTGCAGAGGGGAATGAGCCGGGGTAGATTGTGACTGATGGGAGTTTTTGACATCGGCAAATAGGGATATGGAGAGAGTATTGCATTTTCGGCACTCTCTTGCCGTTGTCGCCTGGGGGAATGGAACAGTAGGTTTGGTCGGATGGATACCAAATATTTTATGCGGGGTCAACATTGGGCTGGCCGATATTGACGGCCAATACAACTGCGGCGAGAGAGGGAGAGAAATAAAATGGAAAAGAGGATGACGGGTTGAACTGTGGGGCGAACTAGTTTATAAACAGGGTTCTTGCCCACACCTACTTGGGTTGGATCACGAGGGTTGCGTTCCAGGAACTTGGAAACAAATCAACATCGTCCAAGGCTGTCTCCCCCTCATTACTTCGTCTTGAACTTAGGTCCCGGGCTCGACCGTTGGGCAAAGAGATCCACCCATATCGAGGCCGTTATTTATACAGGCGACCAACCAATTGCCTCAGGTAGTCTCTACAAACTTGGCCTGCCGTGAGATTACTCGAGGCGGTCACCACCGCTCTCGCGGCCCTGACTTGCGGTGCTGCGGCGACTAATAACGGACTCATGGATAGGGTCGAGTGGGTCCCCTATAGCTTCACTGTCGACGGGGAGAGGGTGTACATCTACAGCGCCGAGATTCACTACTAGAGACTTCCTGCCCCTGACTTGTGGCCGGTGAGTTTTTCCTGCATGTGTCTGATGATATAAACAAACTTATGCATACAAAACATAATATATATATATATATATATATAAATACATATGCATATTTCCAACACACCTATCTACCTAACTACCTACCATCCTTTCACACCTCCTTCCATAACACATCTTTCCTACCATCCACCCATCCCACCCTACACATACCCTACTCGAGCGTTTCGTCAACCCGCAACTAACCTCTCCCTCCCTCTATCCATCCTCATCGCAAACAGCACATCCTCCAGAAATTCAAGGCGTCAGGCTTCACCACCGTATCCATCTACCTCTTCTGGTCGTACCACTCCCCACTCCCCGGCGCCCTCGACGTCGAGAACGGAGCCAAGAACGTTCAACGCTTCTTCTTCTTCGACCATGCGAGGGAAGCGGGCTTGTACGTCATTGCGCGGGCGGGGCCGCATTGCAACGCCGAGACCAACGGGGGAGGGCTCGGCTCGCGCTCTACGGATCCGACGGAAGTTTCGGGACGCTGAGGAGCGGGGACGACACGGTTTATGAGAGTTGAAAACAATGGATCGAGGGGGTAGGTGAAGTTATTGGGAGGAACCAGATTACTGAGGGTGGGGTGAGTTTATATATATATATATATATTCTTTTATACCGAATTTCTGTTCCTGCGGGCATTCCTTTTTTTTTTTAACCCCCTACCACCCCTGTATTTTAGAGCCACTGAGGCTTTGGTGGTTTGTAGCTTCGAGCTGGGCCGGAGAAGAGCGAGTCTTGGGGGGTTGGAGTTGCGATTGAGATTTAAGTGTCGCGATAAGGTTGTGGGGGGGGGGGGGCTTGATAATGGAAGATGGGATGAGGGGTGGGTGGCGAGACGAAGAATCATGGGATGAACGCTTTCGGACGTTCATGCTTCATCGTTGCATCCAGTCGAGCATGAACCACAACCGCCCCACCCCCCTAAAATTTCGACTTCGTCTCCCGTCAACCAGACCTAGATTCCATATACTAACATTATCCCTCCCCCCTTCTAGCCTGTCATCCTCAACAAAGTCGAAAACGAGCTTCAAGACCCGTACCACGACCCGGAAAACACCCTGGTTAGATACATGCCGCAGATCGAGACCACGTTCCGGAATGCAGGAGCAGTGGTGCCGCTCACGCACAACGAGAAGGGCATGCGGGCGCAGTCGTGGTTAAGCGACTACCTAAACGTCGGAGGGGCCGTCGACATTTGTGGCCTAGACAGCTATCCGGGAGGCTTCAGCTGCGCGAATGTGGACGGCGGGTTCAACCTGGTCAGGACTTATTACTAGTGGTTCTAGAATTATAGTTGGATGCAGCCTAGCTATACCCCAGAGTTCGAGGGAGGTTGGTTTAGTAATTGGGGTGGAGGGACTTTTTATGATGAGGTGAGTTTTGTGTGTATTTTCTTTGCGTTTCTCTCATAAAGGGGTGGGGAGGGGGTTGCCTTTGGCGTCGTTGATGGGAAGAGGGACAGTGGAGTATTTCATCATGGAAGAACGCGCGCGGGATGAAGTTAAGTCGTCGGGGATGGTATGATCGTCGACCAACTGACTGGCTTGACTGCTGCTGCTGCTGCTGCTTTGAAACATTGAAAACGGCTTGCTGACAACAACACGCTTACGATATCTACGATATAGTGCGAATCCGAGCACTCTCCTTCGTTTCCGGACGTGTACTACAAGAACAACATTGGGCAGCGCACCACGCTCCTGAACGTGTACATGGCGTACGGGGGGACGAACTGGGGGCACAGCGCGGCTGGGGAAGGGTACGGGGAGACGGGGGGAAAGGTGGTGGATGAGATTAGGGGACCGATGAACGAGGGTGGGTTTTACGGGTAGAGGTTGGGGTGGCATTTACCTGGTTTTGATCCTGATTCTTCTTACTCTTCCGACTCCAGAAGCGGAACGTATGGGAAGTTTGTCCCGCATATCGGACCCCAGACGAGGTTTCCTGTTCCTCCTGGGGTGCTGAATACGAGGGGGGAGAATTGGGTTGCTGTTGGTGTTTGGAACTTCGACGAGGAACATGTGGAGATTGCCGAGTTGATAAGAGATGTACGTACATAGCTGGATGCTTGTATTGCAAATAATAGGCTACTAAGACGCCGATATAGTTATCACCGTCTCCGCCGGGTCTTAAAACGTCGAGTTTCTGCGCGAGTCACAAGGACATTCAGATCGCCATCACCATTCTGTCGTCTCCTTGAATCTGTTGGGGATTTATACCAGAGCGGTATCGACTCTCGTCGAAAATATAGCTCTGCATTGATCATTCTAGGTTGATTGCAACCTTTTCTACCTTGATTCCTAGCAAGGTCACAAGTGAATTTGTCGAATGGTACCGAAATTCTCGTCCGTCCTTTTTTGAGACGTCCACATTTAACACTACTACCCCCCACCCGCTTCCATATTTCATCCCCCATACTATACGCCTCCCTTCGAACGACAATGGCGAGTAAGCTGGAGGTAGGGCGGACCATAAGACAGAGCATTTCTGGCGAGTCTGAGGCATTACTCGAAGATACTAGTAGCGATCCGTCGACGTCAGGGATAAATTGTATATCAGCCCTCGCCTCTCCTTCCTGCGCCACCTCTGTTCCATGTAGCGGTAGGCGGTGCGTGGTTCCATATTTGACTGCCCGGGGCAATGGTTACAATGATATTGGAAGTGGGAAGGCAAAGCACTGAACCTGTATTCTTCGACACCAATCCGTAGCAGGAAGGTCACAGCCTCCGCTTGCGATGAAAGTCTCCAAATCCAACATCTGTCCATCATCGGCTTGGACAGAAACATCCCAGCCAGAAACATCTGGTGACCCCCATGGAATACGAGTTGACATCATATATTCGACTCTTCCAAGAACCGATAGCCAAGACCATGAGGGAAATCCATTTCTGCGTATGTGGCTGTCGGCCTCGAGATCATCATCGCGAAGAGAATACCAGAACAAGCCGGACGCGAAAAAATGTACGGGTTTCGAGCCCGCTGCTGAATGAATAGGGATGCCCCAGTACATTGACCTGTAGCGACCAGCCTCTTTCCAGTTCTTGAAAATGCCCGCGAGGGCATCGAGCGCGTCTTCCTGTTTGCTGAGCTCCCTGCGGCTGTACCGCGTGATAAGCTCGGTGATGCTAGCATTGGAACCGCGAGACCACCTCCAGGGCACGGCGGCTGACCGTTCAGGCTTGGAGCTTCCTTGATTTAGGATGAATTCCATGTCAAGAGACTCAGAACAGAGCACCTCCCGGCAGACAAAGGATACTTCTTCACTCCCAAAATACAGGATCCGACGGGACAAGTATGCTTCTTGTAATGTCCACGCTCGCGTATTCCATGTCGAGTTCTCGATCGACTCCTGCCCTTCTCGGAGGAATGAGAGATCAAGCCCTTGCACCCTAGTGAGTATGTCGGGCGTTCGAAGTCTTGTGCTAACCCCCGGAAGTCCGTAGCTAGGATCGGGTGCCCCGGAAGCCACAATAGTCAAGGCCGCATTGCTGTAAATCTTATCCATCTGATTGATCTGGTTCATCTTGTGAGCCGAGTCATTTTGCACGATGCAATACCTGTCCACCCAGAGATACCGGATGCCAAGTTTCATTGTGACGGTAATTGCATCTTTGATTACTAGAGGGATGTTTGGAGGGAGTTGCGCCCTTTCGGAGGAGGCTGCTTCCTCTCTGCCCCAGACATAACTCAAGGCTACGTACGCCACGTTGGCAGGAGCAGTGACAACAAGATTTGCTGAGCAGTCTATGACCTTGAGACCCGCAATCAAAATGGCCTTGGTGTCTTCGGGCTGGCAAATAGTGTGTTTCTCTGAACATCTGGTATGCCACCGTTTCAGCAACTCGTAGTCAATTTTGCTTTCGTCAACTAGCTTTTGCACCCTGTGCAGCCCAAGAGAGGAGGTTTCCACAATGATACTGTCCCAATCTATAGTATTATGGTAAAAGAGTCGAGGGCCGAGTTTGAGGCCTGGTGCCACGACGAGCGCATCCTCTCCCTTTCCATGCCACTCGACTCTACTTGACGCGGGCCCAATGATATTTTCCGCTATGAGTTGCCCTATCGGGGTTGCATATAGGGCGAACTCGTTGCTGTGCTTCTTCATATCTTCTTCTGGGATCCGTCGAGCTGCGTGCTGTAATATTGTGCATAGCTCGCACGTTAGGCTGTTCGAGTCTTCCTCAAGCGGGAACCACAAGATGAAGTCCGCGAATGGCAAGCGTGCTGCATTCTCGAGGGGTCTTTTCGGGCTTCTTAAAATGGACTGAAGGTCGTCGGCGTTGCATCTATCACATAGCATTTCGCTGCCGTCGGTGTGGGATGAATCGTCGAGGTGCTTGTTCGCTTGTGGGGGTTATTGGTCGTTGGAGGACTGGCTTTACTACAAGACAAGAACGGTTGCCTGAATGCTTAGCAAATCTCTATTGGGGAGGAAAGTCTGTGTGGCATTTTATTACTAAGAATTTTCGAGGCGTTTTTCCTAAGGCTCCGCCACGTTTTGGATGGAGTCCGGCTCAAGCCACTAACAACTAAGGGTAAACAGTGTCTCGTGGTAAAATTGCAGCCGACAGTAGGATTCTAGTTATTAGTGTATCAAGATGGGCGTCAGCGTTTGCGATGAAGCACGTGCAAGTTCACTATATTCTATGTACTACTAGGCTGGAGTTGCTGGCTATGAGTACCTGTGGTTGGACTATAGGGGACCGGGTAGGCAGTTGGAGCAGGTGATATGTTCCAAATGCAACGTCGTTCAGTCGGTGGAACGTTGCCGGGATTTTGCGTCGTGACTATGTTGTACGTAGCTGGACAAGACCTCGGCCTTATCTTCAAATACGAGAGATCTCTCGCGGAAGAATAGCGGCGGGAACTCTGCAAGTGAGATAGTCGTGTGTCCGTCCTACTGCTGCATAGCTAAGTAAGCTGCAAGCTCGACTATAAAAGAATGGGTCTCCACTGTTGGTTCCCAGACGAATTCGTTTCGTGGGGTGCCATGTGCCTCGCCTAGATCGTCCTGGGCCTAATCAGCCCGATAAGCCTTACCCACGCACACTTATAAGGCTACATTTGCAGAGTAGTGCCTGTGCTCTGTATTTACCTACCTGAGATACAAATCAGTCCTTTTCCCCATCCTAACGGATCTTTTCACATTGCAATGTTTTTATCACTTACCGTGTTTGCCGGCTTGCAATATCGAACTTCTTCTTTCCTCTATCTTAGCAAGCACGCTTGTCTGTCCTGCTACTTGGTTATAAGTCCCCTCATTCACAATCACGTCTATCCGTCATACCCGAAACTTGTTTTCCTTCGCAGGACATGGCGATACTTTCTCGACTTTCTCAGTCTGGCATGCAGAGGCGAGATTGTATCCTGTGCTGAGTACCCATCCAACCACCGCAGGAGACGAGGTGTTTTTTTCTTTTCTTTTCTCAATCCCATAGTCAAGCGCGAGCAGCATATTGGTCACGATAAGAGACCCCCTGGGACGCCGGGGGTCAGCGCGGCGAATATCTGGAATCCGGCATGCAGCAACTTAAACGGAGGAAGTACAGAGCAGCATGTGCCAGGATGTGGCCCTTTGCAGCTTCGATTGCTGCGGTAGGTACCCGGGTACCTGCTGTGCTTAAGGAAAGGTACCTTAGCAAACACTTCTTCTGCATGAATGCCCTCGTGCATTGCCTGCCCAGTAAATGCATGGATCTTTCTTACAGCGCGAAACCCCAAGGCTAATAAGCTTTTTTGGATTTCCTATCCCCCCTCCTTGATCCCCTGCTGAGAGGGTGCGCGGGGTGGGCCGTCCATCGTTGCCGCGTGGCGGGTAGCTCCAACTTTAGCAACGACTCGAGCAAAACCACCGGCCGGACAAGGGAGATATCTCGGGTTCGCTCACCATTCCCAGCCTGAACCCTGGCTAGAATTCAAACAACATGCGGCGGCGAGGCTCATTCGGGCGAGACGAGGCTACAGCACAATCCAAACCGACGAAGTACATCAGTACATGCAGAGTGTACATAACCAACGAATTGCTGCTAGAGTTGCCTAGTTTGTCAGTACCGCGCGACATCGACGGCCGAGCCTTCTCGCACTTCCATAGCGGGGTATACTGTGCACCAATATCGCAGCTCGACCACGAGTGAGCGGAAGTTCCAGAGGCGACGGAGGGCTGACATGCTCCAGCCGCTGGTCGCGACTTGAAACCTTGCTGTCGTATATTCGTGGAATCGGGGATTGTTCCTATGAGCTTTGGCTTACTTCAGCGCAAAACACCCCCCCCCCCCCCCCCGGATTCTGTACATTTTCTCGAGAGTTGATTTTCAGCAGTGCATCTCAGGCCATGCTGCTGCACAAGACAACACAAAAGTAGTAGGAAAGTAGATGCCAAAGGTATCCTCGAGTACTCAGCCAGGCTAAGATATTTCCGGCTGTCATAGTTTCGAATTAGATATGGTTGGACGGACCCAGAACCCCCCCCATAAATCTCAGTTCGAGGTGTCGTAGAAGCACAGCAAAACCTTGTTGATTCACACCGTACTCGCCGAGATCTCCATAAATGGAAGATGGCCATAAAGACTCACCGGCCGTGGCTGTCTGATGGGTCGGTAAACACCGAAATCTGCCTCTGCTATTGTCAGTGTCACCGTCCTGGACCCGTGGCCTAATTGAGGGGTGAACGGGACCGATATCGGGGATCCGAAGAGTGGGGCCGGGGTCAATGCTGTGCGGTGCGGCGCTGACTGGCTCCGACCAGGCGGACCGGGTCCAGGCTGGAACTGCCGGATTCTGCTAAGCCCGTCCAAATCGTCGTAGAAAGGACAGGGGTTGTATTGCGGGGCAGCCGGACTTGGTCGTGACCTCGCCTCACCTTGCGGGGGGGCAGAAGCTGTACTCATCTTGTAAATACCTGAATCAAGTTTCCCCCTGCCATGAAATGTCCCAGTCTTCCAGACACAACCACCGGCTGTAGCGGGAAAATCCCCAAAACATCCGTCAAACTCCACATAATAACGTGGCGGATTTGGGCCAGCTGCGGACGGTGTGGGGACCAGAGGCGAAAGGGGCAAGAATAAGAAGAGGCACCTGGGTACCCAGCGAGAATGTTGGGCTGGAAACGTACCTTGAGATACCAAGTCGGGCAAGTACATGGTTTCCAAAACACCCATCTTGCAGATACCTTTCTGCTGCATTGTCCATGCAAACCAGATGGGCTCTATCCAACCAACACGCCCAGAGCTGCCAACCGTGACGTCGCCAACCCCGGCCCAGAGATATCATGGAGATTAGAGCAGGCTAGCTACGTACATACATACCGTCGTGCGGCTTGTCTGTACGCCTCCGCCCGCCAAAAGCTATCATGTGTGCTTGAGTGTGTGATGTAGCTCGAAAGCAACCCCGCAGCTGTGAGGAAGCAGTTTGCCTCCCTGGTCCCCGAACAAGTATCATGTATCCGGTCCGGTCGATGCTGTGCAATTCTACTGCGCTAATCATGTAGGATGTACTTATGCCTGATAAGCCGTTGATAGCCAGTACTATACTGTATCTCCCAGGAACAACTGGTCCACAGGGTCCAGGGATACACACCTTCTTCGCTTCCTCCTCCTCTTTCCACAACACCTACAGCACATTTTGCCTACATATCGTGATCCCAAGGCAGGAGCGGCCTTCGACTCGTCGCCTATCAAAACTCGTTCGCTATGCTGTCATTGGCTCCGCTTCTGCTACTTCACGAGGATCCGCCGTATCGGGTAGCTACTTCTCATGGTAGTACTCCGTCAAGGTTCCTGGTAGCTACTACCTCGCACCTGGTACCCCTTATTATAGCTCATTCCCGCTCTCGGAAAGAACAATTATAAAAGGGTCCCACAACGGCTGCACTTCGAGCCAAGAGTGTTTCTTGTTCTCTCTTGTCTTCTAGTTATCAGCGCCACATCCAATATCAAGCCAGCTCGGACACGTTCTTCTACCCTTCACAGCTTGTCTTCCACCACGCGCACCATGCCTGAATTATATGCTTGGGAGCCCGAGGGCCCCGTCATCAAGACGGATATCCCGGGACCAGTTGCCATCGAAGAAGCCGGGAGGCTCGACAAGGTCTTCGACATTCGCTCCATCAACATGTTGACCGATTACTCCAAGAGTTTCGGCAACTACATTGCCGATCCCGATGGAAACATCCTCCTCGACGTGTAAGACAATGATCTCCCCCAAATAATATCTTGTCAGCCAATGCTCTTGTTCGCTGTGGTACTGACTTCGCAATGCGACTTGCATACAGGTATGCCCAGATTGCCTCGATCCCAATCGGATACAACAACCCGGCTCTCATAAAGGCCGCGCAGAGCCCCGAGATGATCAATGGTCTCATTAACCGCCCTGCACTGGGTAACTTCCCTCCCCACGACTGGGACAATGTTCTCAAGACGGGTATTCTCAAGGTGGCCCCCAAGGGCCTCAACCAGGTATTCACCGCGATGGCTGGCTCAGATGCCAATGAAACGGCGTACAAGGCGGCTTTTATGTGGAAGAGGCAGCACGAGCGTGGAGGGGCCCATGTTGAGTTCACCGACTCGGAGATTGAGAATGCGATGAACAACCAGTCCATAAAGATGTCGATTCTGTCCTTCAGGGCCGCCTTCCATGGACGCCTTTTCGGCTCCCTCTCTACCACCCGCTCCAAGCCCATCCACAAACTTGATATTCCGGCATTTGACTGGCCGCAGGCCACTTTCCCCAAGGTCAAATACCCGCTCGAGGAGAATGTCGAGTACAACCGCGAGGCCGAGCAGAAGTCGCTCGACGAAGTTGAACACCTTATCAAGACGTGGCATCTCCCGCCGTGCGCCGTCATAGTTGAGCCAATCCAGTCGGAGGGCGGCGATAACCACGCTTCGGCCGATTTCTTCCGCAAGCTGCGTCTCCTGACCCGCAAGCACAACGTGCTGTTGATTATCGATGAGGTCCAGACTGGTGTTGGTGCAACGGGGAAGTTCTGGGCCCATGAGCACTGGGATCTTCCAGAGCCCCCAGACATGGTCACCTTCTCCAAGAAGGCCCAGACGGCTGGGTACTACTATGGAAACCTGGAGCTCCGCCCCAACAAGCCATACCGCCAGTTCAACACGTGGATGGGCGACCCTGCCAGGGCGCTGGTTTTCCGTGCCGTCATCGAGGAGATTGAGAGACTTGGGCTTGTTGAGAATACGAACAAGGTCGGAAACTATCTCTATGGCAAGTTGGAGGAACTAGGCAAGAAATACCCCGGCCAATTCAACGACCTTCGTGGCAAGGGAATGGGCACCTTCATTGCGTTCGATAACCCGCAACGAGATGCCATCCTCAAGCTCGCCAAGAAGTTTGGCGTCAACATTGGTGGATCGGGTGCCAGCGCCGTGAGGTTGCGGCCTATGCTCATTTTCCAGGAGAAGCACGCCGATATCTTGATTGACCGTCTTGAGAAGATCATCAACGCTCTGAAGTAAACGATGGAAAATACAATGGTGGAGGCGTTAGCTGCGGAGAGGGCACTCGGGATTGAGTGCAAGTAATGTCGAATGAAATATGGGATCATACATTCCTAGGTGGAATGGACGAAGGCGTTACTGGTATTTATATATGCTGTTGTGGGGAAGTTGACGGTGGAAAATGCCAAACAAAGCGTGGCATTTTTGCTTTCTCTGCAAGGTGGAGGGAAGTCGGAGCTGGCAGGCGGACCTTCCAAGCTACTTTTGTCTCATCAATCAACGCCAGCCATTGGGACGGAGTTTCAACAAATGCCTAGTTGCCCCCCGAGGGTACGAGACATTTTGATAATGTTTCCCGGACAGAGACCAGTTGGGACTAGGACTAGAGTTAACTACACTTGCCATTTCTACAAGCATCGCGCGTAGTGGGTCGAACGAAATGCAAGTCGGCCATGTATGTCGTTCGATAGTTCGATAGCTGCATACAACAAATGCATCATCCAGAATCTGGGGATACAATACACCCACCCATGTATTCAAGTACATGCACGAGGCTCGCACAACGATGTCCTTGGATGTGTCTGGTAGGCCACAACAGGCTATTGAAGGTACCAGAGTCGATTCGCCAACACCCCCAGAGATTTGGTGTGGTTAGCGTAGCCGGTTGTAGTACATATGTATGTACAACCCCTCCATTATACCACACCAATTAACACCCCCCCTTACTCCCCAATTTTTACAACTGCCATTCACGGTCCCTAGTGAGGCACCTGAATATCAAGATGGGCGTGCCCCAGCAGTTTCATCCGCCATGAAATATCCAATCCGAGAGATCCACCGTCCCTACCAGCCTTTTACCAGGCCGTCATGCACCACCGCCTCCGTTCTGTGGGCGTGCTAGATACTGCTGCTAGTCATCGCCATGCATGCAGATGGGGACGCCTAGGCACTGGTAAAGTACGAAAGGATGATACAACAAAAACCGTCATGCCACTCGGGATTATGCTAAGCCGCGGGAGATCGACAGAGAGAGAGAGAGAGAGAGAATAAGCCAGCCCTTCCTAGTACGATATACATAGCTAGCCCCAGGTAGAGATGTATAGACCCCAAAAAGCGAAAAGAAATGATAACACCCCCCTCTCCCCCCCACCCCGGGAAAGGCGAATGAATATACCCACATTCCTACCTACACTTATACATGCATGATATGATACGTTCGTTGTGGAAGAAAAGGGACAAGAGACAACGCTCGGGTAATACTAGAGGAAGAAATGTTGAGCAATGCTAGTTTGGCAAGAGACATACAAAGAGAAATAAAACAAATGCAACAATAGGAGGGGCTGGTGATCCCTAGAGCGTACGGATCGATCACAAATATGCCTTCCGTTGTTTACAGTCCAAATATTACTTTTTGCCCTTTCCTCCTAGTGAGTGGGTATTTCCTTCATGGAACGGCGACCCTCGGCCTCGGGCTCGTCAGCAGATGCAGATGCAGGCCCACTGACACCACAGCCGTCCCTTCCGCCCTGTGATAAGTCTTCCGTTTCCCTTGCAGTCATCGCTGGGGGAATGCTCAAATCGACAAGCCCGTTCATTGCTACGCTCGCTCCGTTCACGTCCCCGTTCTTGGACAATTCGAAATCCCTCATCGCTTCCTCGTTTTCGCGCCGAAGAGCCTCTTCCGCCTCCCACCTCTCTTCGTCCAGCTGAGCTTCATCTTCCATCCTAATCTCATCATCTTGCTCGTCCTCTGGAGGAGGTGGTGGTGGCGGAGGAGGAGGAGGAGGAGGAGGCGTCTGAGCATCCGATTCTCCATCCTCTTCCTTTAACCGCTTCGTGGGTGGGAGCTGGTCCGATGGAGTTGCGCTGGAAGACCGAGGTTGGTCTCCTCCTTCTTCCCTCTTGCGCTTCCTATCACTATCTGGAGAGTCTCCAGCCTCGCTAAGAGCGTCAACGTCGCTCATCACCACATCTTCTATCACCGCCAGTTCCGGCTTGTCTCCGTTTACCGGTGTCACTTGGTAGGAGCTGGATTTTGATGACTGAGCCTCCCTTTCCTTTCGCTCCGTCTTCCGCTTTTCCTGGTCGACATGTTTCCTCACAGCCTTGTTAAAAAAGTCCGTCACGTACTGCTTGACCTTTTTCTTCTGAGTGTCAGATATCGTGGACGGGTCAGAGACTCGTTTGTGCTTGTAGTCCGATTTGACTAGCGTCTTATTCACTTCTCGAGCGAAACGCTTGACATCGTCTTTCGGAAGCTTGCCATAGAACTTTTTTACCACATGCATGACATGGGGATGAAGCTGCTACCAGGTTAGAAACTGAACTTAGTCCAGGGCTTAGTTCAACACATACCGTATTTTCGTACAACTTTATCTGCTTCTCTATAGGCAGCTTCCTCCAAGCCTCCATCTTTCCGTCCCTCTCTAGGCTGTCCTCCGCCTTAGGGGTTTGGCTTGTTTGACGAGGGGTTGTAGCTTTGGTGGTTGCCTCTTTAATCAGCTCCTGGATTCGTTGTTCCCTTGTAGCTTTCGAGTCCTCCTTGGGAAGAGCTGCTGGCGGTTCAGCTATAGGTTTTGTCGGCCGCACCCATGACGTCTGGCCGCTCTTGGTATAGTAGTAGGTTCTGCCATTCGTGTGTTTCGTCGCAAACCAACCGCGGGGAAGGTTGAAGTTGGCCGCAGAACCGAAGTTTCGATGCCGCTGCATGTTCACGGCAAAGAAGTTAGGATTTCTTTGGGGTATGTTTGAGCGTGGGCCCTTGGGTGTATCAATTCTAATCGGCGATGTGGGTCGCTTAACGTTTTCCTCGCGATGCGCCTCGCCCCGCCGTTCCTCGTACAGGTTCTTTCGGGCTTGGGGGTTCTGCTGCTTCTGCCGCGGGATTCTAAACACCGTCTCTAGCTCATTCCAAGTGTTGAGCAACTTCTGAGAAGACGCTGCAACCTGTTCGTTTTCGGATTTGGCCAGGTCCTCTACAGGTCCCTCGATCTTGGAGTCCGTGATCTTGTTCTTGTACACGCGGGGAAGGCATTCAAGGACGTCTAAAATCTGGAGAACCACATTATGGTCATCATCCCAGGTTTTCAAGACGGACTTGAAGATCTGGTAGGCGTGGATACGGGCAATTTGGTTCAAAACTCGAACATCGTCGCAATTCTGGATCCTCGTGAGCAGCTTGACGGCGACCCATTTCTCCTTGCACTGGATGAGAGTCGCCATGACCTTGGACGCGTCTTCTTCGGTGAGACTGCGAGGCTTGACATTGCTGATAAAGTCCTCGTCGTCCTCCGAAACCTTCTTTTTCTTGGCCTTCTTCGGTGCCGCTGTCTCCCAGGTATCGTCGTCGTCGATACCGAGGGCTTCGATGGTGGCATTGTTGAGCTTCGTGCCGGAATCAGTTTGGGTCTTTCCTCCAATAAAGCCATTACAGTTGGGCTCGCCGCAGTAGCAAGGCTGGGGTTCGGCTCCATATCGATCGACATTGTAGTCGAAAACCAACTCCTCGCCAGCCTTTATTCTCCGACCGGCAAAAATCCCCATGCGCAACTTGCCGCCCACCACCCACTTGTCCACATAGCAATTTGGATTGCAAGAATGGTTGCAGAAACGACCGAGGTTGCCCTTCTTAGTGGCATCAATAAATTCGCTTTTCGTCAGAGACATGAAGTAGAAGTGTTTTATCCCCTCTTGGTCGTACGCAACCATTCGTCGGCGGAAGGTGGGCTCGTTAACAACCTCACCTATGTACTCAAAGATGAAGTCGTTGGAGTGCAGCTCTGCATTCGTGCGTAGGCCGTAACCCTTCTTCTCCGTCTTGATGACAGACACGTCTGCGTATTGTTTCCGTTGAAACCTCTGATTCTGGCAATTGGAGCCGCAGTTGCTACCCACACACTCCATTTTTGTCAATCGGTTGATGCAGTCCGAGTCTTCTCCGCACGCATGGTTTTCGCCATCCCCTACCAGAATAATACGTTTCGAGTTAGCGGGCGGGAGCATGAACGACTCGAGGGAGCAAACTTACGCCATTCTTCGGCACAATCACAATCCAGCGTATCTGTGTCGGAGGAACCCATGTGCTTGGAGCCGTACAGACATTCGTCAATAACCTGGAAGGCGCTGCATGATACCGGCGTCGCGTCCGGGAGGTCAGAGTAGAGTATGGCTGGTTTGCTGGTGGCCTTTTTTGGTTGTTTCCGGGACTTTAACGATGATGTGGTGGTTGGTATTGATGCTGCGTCGGGAGTGCTCGTTCCTTCGCTGGCGGATTTACCATCGTCGAGAGCCATGCTGGATGCCCGGGATTCCTCCTGTTGGACGGTAGCCACGACTGGTGTCAGACTCTGGGTAGATCGCCTCCGGGACATTTTGTCGGGTCTCGGTAACGGGGTAGAGTTGCCTCCGTTCCCGGGGTGTGATGTCTCCTGTCGCTCCGACATGGCGTCCTCATCAACCTTCACAGGTGTCATGGTCGCAGGGGTGAGGCGCAGGACAGAGGATGCTAGGACTGTCATGAAGAAATAGCCCAGAGGTAAAGTACGATCGGGAAATACAGGTAGGGTAGACGCGGGATGGGCGGAATTGTGAAGACGTGACCAAAAGATGATCGGCTTAATTCATCGGCGGGATTCTGGAAGTGGTGTCGGGGAGGTGCGCTGTAGAAGGGCACAAAAAAAAAGCGAGGATAGCCGTAGCGGCGGCGGCGGCGGCGGTTGGAAGTGACGGGTCGGTGAGGGTGCTTGGTGAGGAGACCGTCCAGCTCCGGGTTGAGATTCAAAGTAGGTGTTGCTTTCAAGATTAGGAGTGTCAGTCGGAATGCTGGGAGCTGGAGGAGTTGGAGGAGTTGGAGGAGTAATGGTGGTTGTGGTTGTGCAGGGCGCTCAAGTTGAATGAAGGCTGGACGATGATGGTGGGTCGCGTTTGAAGTTTGGCTGGACGCAGCAGCGCGGACCTTGCGAGGAAACAACCACAACGAGAGGACGCAACTTTGGCGATAACTTCCACGCAACTGGAACGAGCCAACCGTCGCGGAGGAATAAGGTAACGCAGGAGAAGCGGGTGATGAGATCGCTATTGACAATATCTTGCATCTCGCATCGTAGAGGTGTGCACGTTCCGAGCAACCGTCTCAACCAGTCTTCAACTTCCAGCACTAAGTTTGCGCGTGTGGAGGGTCTCTCGGATCGCCGCTCTCAAATTGGTTCCAGAGATTGAGTGCTTGTGTCTCTGCTCGCGTACAGAGTCGAGGAGCCGGCGTCGGAGGCTTTCCAGCAAATTCCTGCTTCCCAAGTTGACCGAGAATGTGAAAGAGAGAACAGCGGAAGGAAAATGTGCTTCAGGTGCAGTGCAGTGTTCTTTCCCCGGCTCCGCACAGGAACTCCATCACTGGCGCCAAGCAACTGCTCGGCGGTCCAGTCCTGCCGACGACTCCACTGCGACAAAAAATGAGTCTAGCCCCTGCCACCCCTCACAGTTTCCGCCACACCCTGCTCGTGACCCGGATTTTCCAAACTCCGCCATCCGACACAAGCCGGTCACTCAGCCCAGGGCACAGAACCCCCAAACTGCCAGCTCAAAATACAGTAGCGCATGCCGTCATGCTGTGGAATTTCCAAACTCATGGGTCCCAGCGGGTCGGCCCCGATGCCGCCCTCCCCACATGATTATCAGATCCCAACCAACGGCTCTCATCCAACAACTAGGCTAGAACTTGGATGACAGAACCAACCAGCCATTGAATACCCCGGACTTCAGATGTTGCGTAGAAAGAGACAATGCATTCATCATCCGTTCATCTATGCATACGACTCTCCGGGAATCGCAAAGTCTAGCACCCTATCGAAAAGTTCTTAGTGAAGCAAATATCGGATTGGTTACACCCGGCCAATACCCATCGCAAGTCTACCCACAACAGGAGGAAGCATGTTGTAGCCATTCAGCAAACTTGGATCTTACTATCCATCTAATTAAATCTTGTAAATGATAGCGGTGCTATATTATTATAATAAGTTGGATAAATTCCGAGTAGGTTTGTGTAAGTTGCCGTTGAGATTGATAGTACTGGAAAAGGCAAATACCCTACCCTGTCTCCTTCACTCCGTGATTGAAGCAAAAAAAAAAAAAAAAACTGACTGATTCAAGTACAGTGTACTGTAACGCAGCATGTGGGTACAACACGTCAATTTAGTTACCGCGGATCTGAAAGTGTCATCGTCGAAGCTCGACTCCGAGGTGTCTGGAATTGGCGCTAGGTGGCTACCCCTCGGTAGCTGGACCAAGCAACACGGCCTGCCTCCCAAAAGATGTACCCGGGATTTCTGTGACCTCATCTAGCCACTTTGCTATGAAATTCAGAAACAGTTCGTGCACACCGCAGTCAGGACGGGACGTAGGGTGGACAAAGAGAGAAAATGATATGCCGTTTACGACATCGGCGTCCGTTGACTATGGCTTGTTGTACATGGGTGGGTCAAATAAGAAGCTGCCAACTCATTGTGCATGGTAGACAGTCTTGACCGCCGGTTGAAATCTGGGTTTTAACCAACACATATATAAGACGGCGTCGGAAAGCCACGAAAAACAAGTCTGGGGCCGTGTTTCCTTTTTGTTGCTCATTTCTGGTGATGGGGGAAGTCATCATATATCAACGGATAGCCATTTTCTCTCTCGAACCCCCCTGACAATCCCCCAGCCCTCTTTTGCGGCTCCATATTCCAGTCATATGTGACGAACCACTGCTCTGTGCCCCCCCCCCCGGGCTGGCGTGTGAAGGACTTTGGCGCTTCTAGCAGTGTGATTGGCGATTAGGTGCTGCATTCTCCAGAAGCCTCCCTGGCTGCGACCAGTCTCGCGACCGCAAGCCGCACACTATCCACCCCACGAAAGACATCCGGAGGCCCTGCGAGCCAATGGGCTGTCCGAAACGACTAGAAGCCGTCTAAAAACCTTCTTTTGACGTTTTGCGACCTTTTCTGAAAACTCCTGCACTCCCTCTCATCTCCCACTAACGTCCCATTCTCGCGGTTCCCGATGCAAGATTTCCGGCCGCAATATTTAAGGGCCAGATTGGCGGTGTGCCGAGATGGGCCCTCGGGGACGAGATCGCGGAGGGGTGGCATGGATGGCTATAATCGAAAGCAGGTGTGATGCATGCATGGTATTGGTATGGAAAGCATGGATGGATGGGTTGGGTGTCGGGACGGAGAGCCGGTTGCTCTCTTGGAGTGTTGGACTGGACCATCGCATGCAACTTGGGTTGGGCTCGTTCGAACTCGGAAAGTGAGTGACTGGTTGGATTGGTCGAGTCTTGTGCTTCTTGGTGGACTGTTGCAGCAGCTGCAACTGCAAGAGGAATGGGCTGCATGGCGGGCAGTCCAGTCAATTGTCGAGCCATACCCCATAGCTGCATGGGGATTACCCTCTCTCATGAGAACTAACCGCAGAACTTCTATAACCCAGCTCACATGTGAGCATCCTGGGCTAGGAAATCATCGTCATACCGGCTGATGACTTGTATGATTCCCCAAGTTGGTCAACCATTCTAGTCACCCACCCTCAGCACCCACATGCCCACCCTCCTATTCCAACGCTTGCGGTGCTTGGTCGCACCTACGACCTATCCCAACTTGGAATTCCCAAAAGGTGGTGGTGGATTTTGATCTCTGGCCACCTCCATGGGGTGTTTTCCCTCCTGCCCAACGGCCAAGACCGGGCCGCAAAGCATGGTTCAGATGAGAGAAGCCGGAACCAGAAGAGACTTGATCTGACTTGATCGGCATCGGTGTTTCGCTAATATCTCTCACCTGCAGGTGACAAGATAGATCCTGCTCCATTCATTGTTCCAGCTGACTGACTGCGCTTCCAATGGAGGGATGGAAATGCTAATTCTCGAGAGACAAAGATCAACCCTCTCGAGTGACTCAACAGAGCAAGTGTTGCCGTTGAAAAAAAAATTTAAAGAGAAAAAAATTGTACGGACGGGAAGGAAAAAGAAAAGGGAAAGATAGTATAGGGTAAGGGCGCCGACAAAAGGCATTGGGTGGTCAAGTGATGCTGAGAATGTGTCCACTCATGGAAGTTGCTTGAATAGGGATTCAAGACATACGTCAGGTACTTCCTTGTGGTCTCTTTTTTTTGGCTGTGCAAGTTGTCTGGATAGGCGGCTAACACTGACACACACTGACAGACAGAATCATCCAAACCTTGCATATCGTCTCACAAGAACACGATACCTTTTTTTTCCACCCTCCCCTGTTGACATTGTCGTCGCAGGCACTTTCGCTGTCGCTGTCCACATTCGCAAACCATCCTGTTGTGTCTTGTGCCCGCGGTTGCCGTCGCTATGGGTAGGTTCCATTTCGTAGTGCCTTGATTTGTACTCCGTGCCGCTGCAGAATACAGCAGCAGCAGGCATCTTGGCCGCGTACAAGTTAGCCCAGTCTCGGCTACTTGTGCCACTCTTCCTGCTGCCAGTTTCGGTTGAATTTGAACCTTCCTTGCTCCCCCTTGAAAACAAGAGAGCGAATTTCAAATGCGACTGTGAGGGCACTGACAATATGCGATAATAGCTATAGGAAAAACAACCCAGCATATTCGATCCTTGGGTTAGCAGGTGTTGTTGTCTTTTTAGTAGTTAACGGTCTGACTTCAATCCATCTTTGTGAGGTCAAAGGTACAAGCCAACAGCGTCGCAAACCTTGCTCACCTCTCTCGGTGAGACATTGGCCTTGGGGAAAGAGCTACCTGCCACCCTTGCGCGGACGGTACTTGCCCGCTCAAGACGAAAGTCAACTGGCCTGTGCGACGAGACCTCCCACACCTTCCCGCGCCAGAAACACTCCACTTTACTTGGGCGCTGCACCTTCCCCGGCTTCCCTGGCTTGCCTAGCCGTGCTTTCTTTTCCAGCCAGACCAACCCCTGGTTGACTACTCCAAGCCCTGTTGCGCCCCTGCCGACTGCCTGTTTCGCCCCCCTCCAGCAAAGTACCCTCCCGCTTCAACAGTCGAAGACGCGCGCTTCTGGTCGCTTCTTCTCTGGTCTTGTCAGGCGAGACCAGGTCAAGTAACACTCCCTGCTCGCTTGATCTCAACCAGAACTGTTTGGCAGTTGTGCCACCCAAGACTTCTACCACCGGCACTATCGCGCTGGTCCTTTCTACTAGGCGCATGCACACCGTATTCAAATCCTCCAGCTTTCCGGTCGTCATATTCCGAGTCGCGGGCCTGCAGCCCTTGAAGTGACCTGTTGTCGCATTAAGCCGAATCACCTTCCTGCCACTTCTTTTTGGCTCGTTTGCCAGCACCCGCTGACGGCAAGAGAGTCTAGGAAAAGGGACCCACGGGCACTTGATCGATCTCTCATTTCCCTTTCCCCCCTCCCCCGCGCCTTTAGGAACGTTAAAAGGCCAGATCGCGGAAAGGTGCTTCGTCCAAGCCAAGCAAGCCCAAGCAAGCTCTCAATCCAGGGCTGAAAACCGGCGATCGATAACAGGTATTTCCAGCCTGCGTGGCTGTCAGCAAAGCAGGTCTGAGGTGGATGGGGGACTGGTCCTCGTCATCTGTCACCCCCAGTTCCCACTAGGTATCCCAGCTTGCCCAGGAAAAGGCCTCCAGTCGGTACGAAGTAACATCCCCATATCATTTTTCACTACCATAGTGTGCTGCAATCCGATTCGCTTCTCACCCCAAATTCCTCTCGCAAGGGCAATATCGACTTTGCCTCCCGAAACACACCTTTTTTTGTTGTGCCTGGTTTGTTGCTTCTCTCTTCCCGACAGATGATCTGCCGCGCGACTCTCGTCTCTTCTCCCTGTCTTTCCCTCTCTACCCTCCGCCCGTAGACTTTCCGAGAGTGGGGAGACAGCAGCAACCACTACTATGGATCCCACTTTCACAGATGCCGAGAAGGTAAGTCTGCGCCCTGCCACAAACAGCATTCTTTGTTTGTTCTAGACAGACCTACTAACGGCATTGTTGTCATGGCGCCCCGCAGCGTTTTGTGCTCGCGGAAATCATCAAAGCCAGCAGCATCGACGTGGGCATCCTTGTGGACCTAGTAAAGTCTCACAATGTCGAGCCCCAGTGGCTCTCTATGCAGGTCCCCAACGGTATGTTGCGATTATTATTATCTATTCCGACGGCAAGGAGACAGTAGACTCTGGTCCTTCGTCGTGTCTAGGGCTCGAGAATTCCTAACCTTACCCGGTACAGGACGAAACCTCGGGCAGTGCATTAATGCAACCGAGTCCCTTTTCGAGAGACACATTCCATATCCGAATCTTAAGCGCAAACCACCCGCAAGCCTCGTCGAAATTGCTCCGAAGCGACAGGCGGTAGAACAGCCACGACCTGTTGCGATACCTCGAGTCATCCAACCCCGCCCGGCATCGAACGGCTATAATCCACACCCTAGTCCAACTGTAACAGCACCGGCGACAGCAACGGCGACACCGCCCACAGCCACTGGCAGGAAACGGGGCAGACCTTCCAAGGCAGAGAAGGCGGAAAAAGAGGCAGCCCAGCTTCGCGCAGGAGGCCACCACTTTGGCGTCTTCCCAAACCGACAAGGACAGCCAGGTACCTACCCGCCCATATCTGCGGCTCCTACACAACCTCCAGTGACGCAAAAGTTACCGCCGATTTCCACTGTTCAAGACTACCCCCCGAGTTCGTCGGTCGCGACCGTATACAACGTGGTTTCAGGACCACAGAGGAAAAATTCCCCTCGACACGAGCAAGTAATACCACCTCTAAGCAAGCATCAAACCGATGAACAGCCACAGGAAACGCGGCCGGCCGATTCGAACCCCCAGTGGCAGCCAGGCATGGCATCCGAAAACGCGGATGCGAGCCATCAAGAAGCCGAAAACTATGGTAGATTTCCATCGCAACCGCGACAAATGCCTACTCCTATGGAGCCTCGGCAACTTGCCAGCTACTCTGGGATGAATTCTCCGCTTGTTGGACGAATATCTGCTCCGGAGCGTTCAAACAGTCCAATGAGTCAGCATAAGCCGGAATCACACTCGCCTCATTTGAACCCGGCTCCCGCGGGAGTCGTTCCATGAGCCAATCAGCACTCACGGAACTATATTTTCGGAATTTCAGCTTCGCACACGTCCCAATGCTCCAATTCGTCCGTTTCTCTGACAAGCGAAAGAATATTATTATTACAGGGCTCGGAGCCAATAACTATCTACCATAATGGTGCAACCTGGTTGGCCATCTGTTTCATTCCTATCATTTCTTGTACGGATATGGGCACGCGCATACCCCCTTGTGTATCTTTTTAACCTGTCTTCTCTTTTTGGCGTTTGGTTTCATCGCCACGGTTCATCTGGAGTTAAGACTGCCCTTCGGACTAGACGTCAGCATGGTATATCGGATTGACTTGCACGACTAATAATTCTGATTTCGGGGAGAATTCGGAATAATGGTATGTACAGCGGCGGCGGCATGGAGTACCACTACTAATTTTTTGCGGGGGTGGCGTGGGCCAAGCAAGCGTGCTTTGATGCCGTGTTCCTGCATTTGGTGGCGTGGGGTGGACACTTCTGAGGCTCCTAGACTGGCGTAGCACTGGCACAACAGATGATGACAGGACCATCCCAAGAATTTTGTGTTTTTGATTTTTCGAGACCACCTGTATCAGGTTGGCGAGCGGCGTGTATGTACGATATTATACCTCAGGTCATTGTTCTCCCGCTGGCGATTGCTTTGACAATTTCAACCTCCATGGGCGCAACAGACCTATGAGCGCTTGGGAGATGAGGATATTAGAACGAGATCACACTACTAGCTCGACAGCCGGCTTTTATTACCACTAATAACAGGAGTGGCACTGATTCTACCTTGCCCCCTGCCTAGGCAGTTTAGGTAGTACACAGAACAGCTTGCGTCAAGCAGCAGGTGGAAGAAATAAAACTTCAAGAAAATGGAGATATCCCACCGTCTGAATATTCTCGAATATTAAGTTTTGTCAAATGGGGAGTTTAAAGGACATTGTGGTCTGCCTCACAAATTAATGATCTATCTCTTCTTTCTAGCTTTAGCTAACTGGAGACACTCTTGGTGTTGAATGGGATGGAGCAAAATATAAGAAACTATAGTATTTCAAAAAAAAACCCCAAAAAAAACCTTGTCCAAATGATGGATTCTTAGCACAGTTAGTGGATGATGAGGCAATAGTGAAATTGCCCATATAAAAGCTTTTGAGACGATAATATTACCGTGTAAATGATAAAATTAAATACAAAACACGCCTAATTATTGAAAACTAGGATGAACAAGCGTTTTTTACTGCTGGTGGGAGGAAATTGCTTTTTCGATGGGAAAGAAATATGTCTTTGAGAGAGAGAGAAGAGAGAGAGAGAGATGACAAGAAAAGTGATGTGGGAAATAAGAAGAATACATTCAACCTAACCGGTGCGTGGGCGGGCCAAGCCATCCACCTCGAACACCAACATTACCAGGTCTTCGTCCCTACTCACCAAGCGCAATTTGGGACGAGCACGCTGCTTGAAGCTGCTCCAACGACATGGAGATCAGCTAAAGGTGCGGCTGGAGACCACTCGGACCGAGTATCTTTCTACTACGGGGACATATAGGACGGTCTCCGAGTCCTTGTCTGACGAGAGAGAGAGGAATATGAAATATGTTCCAAGTGCGCCATTTCTTGCAGCAAAACGTACTCTTAGATGCTAGGTGTTCAACTTCGAAGTTTTTAATAAATTTTAGACCCGAGTATACATGCGTACTATTTACCATGAAGCACAATCGGCATGGATGCTAATCATACTAATATAAGGCCTGCCCTATTAAGCTCTTTGCTTTATAGTAGTAGTAATATGCAATGATTGAATATCTTGAATATGTATTAATAATAATAACGCTATGCCGTTCCCCAAGGGTATCGTGATTCTGGATGTTTATGGCCAATAATCCCGTATTGCGCACCCTCCACTATTCCTCGTCACTACTATTCTCACCATCCTTCTGCCTCTTCTCACCACCGCTCAGTTCTGTTTTTGCCACCATATTGTCGTCTTTGCGCACGAAAACATAGCTTCTAGCGGGTCGTTCCTCTCCTCGCCACGCGGTGATAGATTCTTCCCAATCCTCCTCTTGATCTTCATCCCCATTCCCAACCTTCTCATCCTCAGCCTCATCATTAGAACTATGACCCTCTTCCCCAGCATTACTATCCCCTTCACCCTCACCCTCTTCACCGCTTCCCTCGGTCTCTCCACCACCATCACTTTTACCACCTTCCCCACTCTTAGTCTGACTACCTGCCTTCCTCCTCCTCACCACCCCCAACGTCCTAGCATGTCTATACCCCGGATAAGCCCCGGACTGGAACTTAAAGCTCCTTTCCACCATTAACCCGGTGTGTCGTCCTAGATCCCGTACATTCCACAAGCTGTACGGATTCCCTTCGAAAAGGGTTACGATGATCCTGCCGCCCGCGGCGAGGGAAGGAATCGCGTGCTCGAAGAACTGCACGAGGAGGGATTGGTTGGCGCGGACCTGTCGGTTTACGTCCGTGGACTTGCCGCCTACGTGAGGAAAGTTGAAGATGATGCGGTCAATGAGGGGTGTACCAGGTGGTTTCGGAAGAGTTGCTGGAGCTGATTTGTTTCGTGGATTGGTGTTGGAATCGTCCGAAGCGTATTCGTCGTCGTGATTGGAAGGTTTGGGGGCATCCACATCGCTGTTTTTAATGTTGTCATTGTCCTTGCTTTTGCTTTTCTTCCCTCTTCTTCGCTTAGGAACCACGAACGGGCCCATTTTTGTGGCGTCTAGTCCGTATATTACTTGCCCCCCACCTCTTTCTATAATATCTATGTTGCTACTGACGTGAGGATATTTGGACATTAGCTCGTCCTTGCTTTTCTCGAAGACTCCGGCGCGTAGGGATGTGCATTTCTGGTCCGCGATCAAGCTGGCGGCAAAGCTGAGGTCGCCCTCGCCGACGAGGAGGATGGAATGGTGAGGAGAGAATGGGATGATGGGGTTCTGGTGTTGCGCATTAGACAGATTTTTGGGCTTTAACTTGGATTTCTGCTTTTTCTGGGACGATGGTTGTCGTTGTTTTGGCCGGGGCGCATCTGGGTGCAAATGTCGAGGCTTTTTAGATGGATGTCGCGTTCCATGATGGCCGGCGGGGGTAGCGAGGTGTTTTCGTTTCTTCGCCATTGGTTTGACTGAGTAGGTGCTATTCCGCTATACAGTGATACTATAATATAGGCATGGTACATGTAGATATGGTTCAAATTGTCGGATTGAGTCGGAATCGAGTGTTCGAGATGGAGGTGCGAAGGGTGGCTGCGTCGAGTCCCGGAGAAAAAGGGGGGCTACGGCAAGACAGCCGGCAGCAGGATCTGGATCTGGGCCGGGATCCGGATGTTTAAGATGGAGTGCTGTAAGCAACTGGACGTACGATCGGTCGATAAATGTCCACAGGGGGTCTTCGTGGAACGTGGGCGGTGTGGTAGGTAGCTCAATTTACTGGACGCAAGGTTGGTGACGGGTTTCTGGTGCGCCGAACAGAAAGCCCACACAAACTGCCGTGTTTATGTCGGGGGCTAGAAAGGAGGAAAGGAGTAGTGGCAAGCCTAGCCGATGGGGTTGGAGGGGTGTAGAAACGTTGATAGATGGCCGGGAGTGGCTAGGGTAGAGGGGGGAAAGTTTGAGCCTCAAAGATTTTTTGACGTCAAGCCAACCAGTTAGTCGCGTCCCACCTTTTTTGTCCTCGGCTTGGAGGGGGGAAGGAATAACGCAGCACCAGCTCAGCACCTGTCGCGATTTCTTTGCGCGTGGTAGGGCTAATAAGGCGCCCCGTGCCGCAAGACTGGGGTCCAGCTAAAATTTTTATGGTCAGAAGCCGGCGTTATGTAAGGGGTACATTGGGGTACATCCATGGTGTAGTCCGGGGCAAGGATCAGCGGGTCAGAGCCGCAGAAAAATAATACCCAGCTCGGAGATTGCGGCAGTGAGGACATGATCTCTGCCATCCTTTTCCTACATGTGCAGCTGGCGTGCAATTTGTGAGACAAGAAAAATATCACTTAGGTTGAATATCTGAAGCCTTGTTTCTTCATTTATCTACAATCTTTAGTTCCTCTCATTGACGCTCTTACAATGTGTGCATTTTCACTAGCCTAAGGCATCCCATGGGGCGACGAGGATTCAGCAGAAAAGCAGGAAATTTTGCGCTGGGCCACTCCGGATGCAGGTCTTTAATCCAATAAGCTGGATCTGGAAGTCCCGCATACAAGCATCCACCAATAGGCGGCAGACACCTCAAAACCGGGGGAATGGTGGGAGGTGAGGTGCATTTTTTGATTATTGGGAAATGAGGAAGGGAAAAGGTTGCATTTGGCAGTGTAGCTGTACACCAACAATTGCTGAACCAGTCCCCTATTGTCAGTTATAAGGTGCTCCTCACCGGGTTGTCGGTGAGCGGTGAGAGCGATGACCTGCTTTGGTGTTAAAAGTTGAGATGGGGTGAGGGCGATGACGAGTGTACTCACTACTTACTGGGTACGCGATACCTGTCTACTCTACTCACTCGGCCGGGGCATTTACACGCAGTAGATCTGACCAGGTTGTTCGTACTGCCATAAGCATGCGATCCGGGCCAGCTATCTGGGACAGGTCTTGGAGGGTGGCACATGACAAAAAACGAGGAGACGACGCATACACACGACAGTGTCTAGGAAGGAGTACTATCGGCCTCATTTTTTTTGGATCGTGGAAGGGAGATGCTCGCATCAGGTGTAGCCATCATGCAAATCGTTCTGGCGTTGGTTCCTTCATCTGTTACACGTGTGCAGCAGGGCCATGCCAGAAGTACGCCTTGCTGGGGCCCGACGAAGAGGGAACGACACCACATTGATTGATGGCTCCTGAGCAAGCGAAAGAATTTTTCTTTCTTTTGTAAGCCGAAGCGGCATTATTGCAAGAGCAGCTCGTGTTTCTACATTGAATTTCTCATCGCCTCGACCATATAAATGATGTCGCCTCGGCCAGGCCGGCGTCTACGGACGATGCTGGTTGGAATGGTTGAAAGAGAGAACTGCTGCATCCTGGAGAGCGGAGCCCTATCTGGGTCTCTGTTAAATGCAATTATGCTCATAATTACTCCTGCGGATTAGCACGGCAATGCCATACCAACCTACGCCCCAGGATGTTTTGACGACGTGAGGAATTTGTTATTATATCCCCCCCCCAGGAATATACAGATAAGCAGCGAAAAAATGCAGAGATGGTGGCCTTTGCCGGATAGAGTACAATTGGACTGGCAATAAATCACTCCTGTGCTGGAGATAGGGCGAAAAAGAGACGATAGGGTTGGATGGATGTGTGTTGTGTGTGGCCTGCCGCCCTTTGCCTACCTATACAGTGCGGTGCCAGCAGAGCCTTCGATTGAATGAGAAAAATGTGCATTGTCACTGGCAGCCAGGGAGTGTACCTACAAAATGCGGCGGTTGGCGTATTTTTCCGAGCTCCGGGCCAATAGGGGGCCCGAGGCTACTACTACCACCACTACTACTACTACTACTAGTACATGTCCATGGCGCTGGGGCCTCCCCTGCCAGGATTGGTGAGGGAGTGGACAGCTGCAGCCAGCTTTTAATGCTTGCGAGAAAGGCTTCTCTTATTGTTGTCTCCGACCATTATTTTCAACCGTAGACCTCAAGCTCACCAACATTGGGGACGGCAGAAAAACACAATCAAGAGAATCTCCATCCTACCTTCTTCCTCCTCCTGCTATTTTTCAACATCGCTAGCGCGGTGTTTGGATTACAGCGTCGGGTCGAAACGTGCGAGAACCTTGGGGAGATCTCTCTCAGAACCCAGCCGCCCAGCACATCCATCCATCCTACACTTACAGGCACAACCTGCTCCGGCACCACCCTTTCCACTCGCTGCACACTTTGCAGTCCCAAGCAGTCATCCTCATCTTCTCATCAAACTTCCATTACAATAGCAACACCTGCACTAGTCACCTCACCTTCCTCCCTGTCCGGAAACACAAGCAGGGAAACATCTTAATCCTCTCTTCCACCCTACAAGCCTCTGCCAGAATTTTTGGGCTGATCATCCTTCTTACTCTTGAGTCCCATCCTGCACGTGTTTTTAATCCCACTGCCATTTTCATACGCCTTCTCCGTGTGCCCTTTTTTGACTTGCACCGCAACGTCTGCGCAACGTCTGCTTCTCCCACCACTCTACGTATTCTGGCTACTGCTACAACTCAATCCACCGCCCCTACTAATTCGGTCGGCCAACGCCTGCCTCAACATGGATGAGGCCGACCTCACGGACGTGGCGGATCACAACCCGCACGAAGAAAGCCTCCGAGTCACCAGTGGCCGTGGACGAGGTAGAGGCTTCAACGGTAGGGGAGGTCTTAGCCGAAGGAAAGCAGCAGCCAACGCCAGGAAGGCCAAGGGGGTTCGACGCTCCCGCAAGTATGACAACGCCCAAGTGCAAGCTGCCTGGGAGCGCATGCAAGAACTCAAGGCACAGTACTCATCCGTAGCCGGTGCTCTCAAGCCTGTGGTCGAAGAGGTTGCAGACCGGTCTATTCGCACACTTGAGGCCGATCCCAAGGCCCACGAGAAGAGCGCCAACTTTGGTGTCGTCTCCAACCAGCTTGACGCCAGGTTTGAACGCACGATGGCTAGGCACACTCGTGAGCTCAAGTACAAGCTTTCCCAGACGGCCAAGAACGCGGCCATTCACAATGACATCTCAAGACGCAAGTTCGAGGTATTTTTCCCCATTTTCTTTATTATTGTGTTGTAGTCGCTGGCACACGCCATGGTGTGCCATCTGATGCCACCGCTGCGGTGTCATATTTTCGCTGCATGCTGTTGGTCGGGCCGCCTCTTACAGATCCCGGGCGCTGACATGACAACACACACAAAATAGGCTGGCTTTGAGGATGCCGAGGAGCGCTTCCTTGATGGACAGCTCAACAAGCTCAACATCCTAGAGCATCTGTATGATAACAATTTACCACTAGATGTGAGTATATGCCTTTTTCCGCCTTCGTCTCCTTCTTTGTTACTCCTTCGACCTCTTCGCGCCTGTCATTATCGCTCCCCATTATGTAGGGCTTGGCTGGCCTCCATCGCATTGCCTCCCTCTTACGCTCCGGCAAACCCCGCTGACCACCTTTGCAGACACCGGATGTTCGATTCAACTATACCGTTGTTTCGGACGATGAATTCAAGACCAAGACTGAGAAGTTCGTCTTTTACGACGAAAATGAGAATGAAGTGCCATACCCAGGCAGTCTTCTTCATGAACGCGCCCAGGCTGCCGATGCTACGAGGACACCCCAGAAAGGCAATGCCCGTCGCGCAGTTGCAGCTACTACCGCCGCCGCCACTGATGCGGCCGACTCGCCAGCCCCAGCCATGGTCCATCACACATCGGTTCTTATGGAGACAATGAACCAAGGACTTGATGCCTCCAGCGAGCCATCTAGCCCTAGAGAGGGCTCAAAGATGGGGCAGGCCGAGGGCGAGGCCGACATTGACGCTAGCCTAGATGCCGACAAGACACCCGAGAGGGACGAATGGCAACCAAAACTGCCCAACGGTGCAACTGACCCAGACGCTTTTGGCGTTCGCACCGTCATCAGAAAAGCCAATCCAAGTAGCTTTCGGTTTGTTAACAACAGGCTCATCGTCCCTCCTGTGTGTGAGTTTCAACCCCACGAAATCGGCTTTCGAGACTCGCACAACAGCTCCTCACAGTCTGCCACCGAGAAGAACCGGGGTCCCTATCTTGACAATCCCAATGCCCCCTACATGCATTTTGACCCCCTTCTCGGTCGTTACGATTGCACAAGGAGTGAAGATGGTGATCTTGATGAGAATCTCGTCAGAAAGCATGGACTCCACCCCAAGTATGGCATCTTCTTGAATTCGTCGCACAACGAAGAGGAGCCTCCCACCCCTCGCGTGTCCGGCTTGCACCCCAAAGTTCTAGTTACCAAAAGCGGAAAGCGACATGAGCTATCGAGATCGGTGAAAGCCTTGCACGTACAAGACTCGCTGAAGGAGGCCGAGATCCGCAACAAGATGAAGGGCGCATTGGCCTGTTTTTGTGCTGCCGAAGGAATTAAGCTAGATGAAATTACTCCCACGCGGTCGGAAGTTGAAGAACTTCGCAAGCAGCAACTTCCAGCAATATCCGAGACTGAGGTCGACCCAGACATCACAATGACAGATCCCGACCTGTCAACCATTAACCTGCCACCAGTTCCCTTCCCCGCCATCTACCTCAGCAATGATCAGCCTCCAGAGAGCAACTTGCGTGGAACGCCAGGCGAGGAAAGAAGTTGGGCTCCAGATGCAAGCGAAGAAGAGAAAGAACCAGCATCAGAAGCTAATGAACAGTTGGCACGGGCCAACATTTCAAAGGTCCTCGAGGCTGTTGCGCAAGCTGAGCAAGCTGAGCAAGCCGAGCAAGCCGAGCAAGCGAAACAAGTTGAGAAGCAACAGGCTAAGGCAAAGGAAGAAGCGTCAAGGCGCCAGTCCATAACACGACCATATGATGCAGTCCGAGATATCTTTTCCGGCGGCGAGGAACGTCAGCCTAGTCCTCCTCGCTCGGCACCTAATCCATCTCTTGATGTTTTCAAGCTCTCGTTCCTTGCCGAAGTCGCCACCGATCGTACAACGGCTGCCCCCCCACAACGTGAAGAAAGCATCCAACCACAAGCTGGGCCGCCACTTGATCCTATGATGTTCCAGTCTAGCGAACAAGCTCGCCTCAGTGGTCGTAACAATTTCTTCTCTACTGCACTTAATGGACCATCAACAGAAGAGCCACAACCTCGAACGTCAAGATGGCAGAGTGACGAATATGTGCCTCCCCGTGATGTGGCGGAAAGCACTAGTCCAAAGTACAATGTGCCAGTTGCACCAAAGCCACCAGCTCCGCAAGGAGATGTTGCTATGCAGTACGAGCCTGATTATGCCCGCTATCCAGAGGAAAGGGAAACTATGCCGCCAATACGGATGAACAGGAATCATTCCATGGATAGTACCCATGCAGCGCAAATCTTTCAAGAGCCATCATATGGCGGGCGCCATTCGGAGTATTATACTCCACCCGGTCCGACGCCTGCCCATCCATATCAGAATGGATATGGAGCTCCTGCCGAGCCACCTATAGTACCACAGTATCCTCAGTCATCCTATGGACAGCAGTTCCAATCTTCGGCCATGGCGCCTCCTTCACATGCATTCCATGGTGCGCCTCCTTCAAGAGGTTATGAGCATGGATACGGCCCTCCAACGCCAACGGGACCGCCTCCATATCAACAACCACCATACCAATATGGACACGAACCGCAGCAACACCACCCGGGCCAATACCAAGCTCCGCCGTCCCACTCCGGCCACCCACAGCATTCCCCCCCACCGCTGCAAACTGGGTCGTCTGTTTACGATCATCCGCCCAGGAGATACTCTGATCAATTTAGCCCTGGTACAGTCACATCCGACTATTACGTCGGCTCGCCTATTGACCGAACGGCATACCCAGCCTATCCAAGCGAACGAGCCTCCATCTCAGGGCAACCGCGCGCCGAGCTTTATAGCCCAAAGTCAGGCACTAGCAGCCTGAGGCGGGGTGAGAGTCGTGGTCGTGGTCGACCACGTCTCTCCAACGTGCCTGTTGCTCCTCCAGGCTCCAATGCACCACGCACACTGGCTCAGACTCTTCGTGGAATGCAACCGCAGCCCGACGTCGTCGACCCGAGTCTAGATGCCAAATTCAAGAAGCTACAACCCAAGGAGATGGACCCTGAGATGTACCAGCAGCCAATGATGCTGGCTGCTCAAGGAGAACGCGTCGAGGTTGTCCGGGGCAAGGGAAAGGGTGAACTTAGGACGATTCAATACAATCACGCGGAGAGCATCAAAGACTACCAGGCTGTTGAGCCTCCTCCGGCTAGTGGCCCGGTTCACATCCGTGCGTGGCACACTAACAAAGTGAAGAGGGGGAGCAGGAGTGGTGGGTCCAACGAGAACTCGCCAACTGAAGGTTGAGGAAGGGCTGAGACGCCATCAAAATCACGAACCGTAATGAATATACACGCGCGCTCTTTTCCTCGTCGGCGTTGAGCAGGAAAAATAGGATATACCCCGGTCCAGCATGGGATATAGATGTTTTGTATACCACCCATAACCGAAAACCATCATCATTTATGTACTAAAGAAGGTTACTTATAAGACATTTGTCATTTTCCTCGTTTTCAAGAAATCAACAAGCATGGCGTTCGGGAAACATTATATCCATCATTATCATCATCATCACCACCACCATTATGCCTCATAACACTATAGCTGCGGGCATTTATACCATGGATTTTTTCGTGTTGAGCAAGCATGGGCCCCATCAAGCTACGTAGGAAGCAAAGGGGGCGATTGAGCAGCTGAGGCTGTGAAATAGATGTGGATGGGTGTAGCTACGTAGATGGGGTGGACAGAGCTGGTGGTGGGTGGTTGGGTGGACATTCAAAGGGTGTACAAGGACGAATCCTGGAATATCATTCTGCATAGGCGTAGAATGGCTCGGACTGATCTTTCTGGGTGGTCATTCATGTACCGTCGTAATTGAGATATGGTGGAGGAGAGAGCGAATAATAACAAGACTCTCGTATAGCGTAAGCTACCTAGTTTGCCTGCGTATGCGGTATCGTGATTTCCCTTATTGAAAATGCCTCGCGATGTTGATGCATTATGGGACATCAACGGAGCGAACAAGGGGGTAGAAATGACGGGAGCAGCTAGGTTGTACGAAATCGATGGATTGTAGAGATCCACCGAGAGGTATCAACAAATATATAATCCTGAAACCTTGCTTCTAGTGGAGCCTTTAGTATAGTAATAATGGTTCTAGCCGCATTGCACTACTCGGCAAGATGCAGAAGCGGCCATGGTAAACACGATAATAAAAGTGCGGACACGTTATATTACCACGAGGCACTGCGGTTGCGCGGAGTAGTAACCAAGATATTGATCATCATCATGTGGTTGCTAATAAATTGCAAGAACACTCGCGGTGCTTATTTGGGGGGGGGGGGGGGGGGGGGGGGGCGCGGGGGGGGGGGGGGGGGGGGGGCAAAGCACAAAAAAAAAAAAAAAAAAAACAAAAACAAAAAAAAAAAAAAACAAAAAAAAAAAAAAAAAA